>JBBPBT010000850.1:829649-840393 GCA_037974875.1 Cicer bijugum | reverse complement strand
ATATATATATATATATATATATATATATATATATATATATATGTATATATATAATTCACAAAACAGATGGAATCCAATTTAATTTAAAAAACTATACCTACGCTAATCGGCACCAAATAAAAAAAAAGGAATAAGAAATGAATAAAATTTAAACTTTGTTCTGGTTTCTATATACTCATATCATTGAATAACATTTCACTTTATTAAAATTTCTCTCAACCAAATCATTTCTCTCTATTTCAATATCCAAATTGTATTCGCACATTGCAAACGTGATAGAAATATCACAAAATTGTTTAAATAGAAAAACATATTAAAACAGGATTGTAATTCACAGAAATTTAGAAACATAAACTACAGATAAACACTACGCGAAAAATAGGATTTTACAACGCTTTTTTTAAGCCTTTTACAGCGCTTTTTCAAAAAAAAAAAAAGCGCTGTGGAATCGAGCGCTGTAAAAGATACAACAGCGCTTCTAAAAAAGCGCAATAAATCATGTAAATATAACGCGCGCTTGTTATGCACCTTTTACAGCGCTTTCAACAAAAAGCGTTGTATACGGCATACCCTTATTTCATATATTTGGTGTACCTTTTATAGTGCTTTCTATAAAAAGCGCTGTAAAAGGCATACCCATATTTCATATATTTGGTGTACCTTTTACAGCGCTTTTTTCAAAAAGCGCTGTAAAAGGCATACCCATAATTCATAAATTTGGTGTACCTTTTACAGCGCTTTTTTCAACAAGCGCTGTAACAGGCATACCCATAATTCATAAATTTGGTGTACCTTTTACAACGCTTTTTATAAAAAGCGTTGTAAAAGGCATACCCATAATTCATAAATTTGGTGTACCTTTTACAGCACTTTTTATAAAAAGCGCTGTAAAAGGTATACCCATAATTCATATTTTGGTGTACCTTTTACAGCGCTTTTATATAAAAAGCGCTGTAAAATGTGTGTGTGTGTTTTTTTTTTATAAAGCCCTGTATATATTTGAAAAGCGCTTTTTAGTTTTTTATGGCATTTTTTTTATAAAGCGCTATCTTTTATCTTTTTATCCAAAATTAGTTTGAACCAGTTCACACAACACAACACAACCAGAATCAGTAATTTACAACATGATACATATATATTACCCTGTAACAGTAATTTACAATAAGCAGTTCACACAATTTACAACATAAGTAACTAAATATACATTGAACCTAATTTACAACATATTCATATGCATGTTTATATATTGTCCTATGATCATATACATATAATAACTATGCACCATATAATATTCAGATCCCTTGCCCAGCAGCATGCTATTTCCTAGAAATCAAATAATTTTCATTTCAAGCACATACTCACACCATTCCTTCTTTAATTCCATCAGATCTTGCTCAGAATATGATGGACTGGAATTTTCAAAGTACTGCAATATAAAAATTGAACATATTATATTAAGTTAGTATCAAATATATAGATAATTTATATATGATAATCATATAATCAAAATATCGTACCGTTTCTGGGATAATAGTTTTATTCTTGTCAACAATCAATGTTGTTTGTTTGATGAGGGCACTTTATTGGGATCCATGTAATATTATTAGACTTTTGCTTCGACACTGTCGCACCTCTTTGAGCTCGAAAAACTTTTAATGCACTATCGAATGAATAAATGTGATTATTTTAGCATGAACAAACACTTATTTATATATATGTGTAACAAAAATAAATGAATATTACTTACGTGTCGAACATAGTCTTTATTTCAGAGTGTTTGTTGTAATCGCCATGCACGGGATCCAAATAGTATATAACTTCAGAGACCGCATTGATTGCAAATAGCACCCAATGTGCCCTACAACATCAAAAAATTGGTTAAGCAATTTGGTTTATACACAACTAATAAATTAAATTCTCATCAATTAAAAAAGATAAAATTACGTACCCTGAATTATATGGTGCGAAGAACAATTTATCCTTTTCTTTATT
This sequence comes from Cicer bijugum, assembly GCA_037974875.1. Taxonomy (NCBI): domain Eukaryota; kingdom Viridiplantae; phylum Streptophyta; class Magnoliopsida; order Fabales; family Fabaceae; genus Cicer; species Cicer bijugum. The sequence continues at coordinate 838,401 of JBBPBT010000850.1, read as the reverse complement.
CCCTAAAAACATATCTATCATGTATTTCTTTACATTTTCTGGATCGAGTTTCCACATGGACATCTTATGCGGAGAGAAGAATGAGTATTTATTTGACAATTTCCTCGTGCACACGACCTTCTCATACAAAAACCTTCAATGAAAATTTTAAACTAGATTAATTACCAATACATTTAATTAATTACCAATAAATGCAATTAAAAGTATTTTTTACCTTATGTACAAGCTCATTACAGTAGCACTGAGCTCCTTATGTTCGAGAAGTTCGTATACGTGCTCCTTGCCGAGAAATTCCTCATAATCATCTCTGAATATATCTTTATTCATGTGTACCATGCGCGAATCGTCGCTGCTCCCCATGTTCTTTTTTACTTGGAAGTCAATACACGCCCCGTATTTACCAAGGCGTGGCTGACTTATTTTAGGAGCAGCAGCAGCAGCGACTGATTTCCCCCGATCCAGTTTTTTTCTTGATGCAAGTTTGGCAGCTTTATTGCCCTCCGGCCTTTGTAATTTGGCAGCTCTATTAACCTCCAATTTTTGAGGTTTTCTGCCTTTTTTTTGGATGTGCGGGTGGTTTATTTATTTGGACCTACAAAAATGAGGTTAAATGTTAGTTTATTGAATCTGAAAAAATTGACAAAGCTTATGCAATAAACGTGACATACCTTTTCGGGAGACTTAACTGATTCGTTTCTGGGAGGGCTTTTAACGAGGGCAACAAGGCTTGTGGGCCATGCCACGTAACTACCAATAGCTTCGCCCAATGTCTGCATATCTCCGTCGTTGTTCGGTATCGGCAACGGTGCAGTTGGTTCGAAAGCAACAATAGGCGATACTTTGACATGGCCCGCAGGGATCGGAGTATTGTGCAATACTTCTCCCAAAGTATTGTACAATTTTCCTTTTCCCACCTTCCAATGAGTGGGCGAGGACAAGTATAGGAAACATGAAGTGACACCCTAAATCAATAGTTAAAACATAAGTACAGTCAATATATAATATTGTAAGTAATTACATAAGCAAGTACAGTTAAAAACATAAGTACAGTTAAAACATAAGTCATTAATTACCTCGGGAATAATTTTCAAACCGACGTTGCAACTCCCGGTTTCACTCTCCATTTGTATTTCACGTTGGAGCTGATCCAGAAGCTGCTTCTCTTTATTCGTATTCACCAAGAGTGCCACTTGCTCTGAAAGGATTATGAGCTTCTCTAATACTTCCTCATTGGAAGGTTATTGGCGCTTCTCTTGAGGAAAAAAGCTTTTGGGAGTTACGCCAAGTCCCTTCCCCCTAACTCGACCGGAATATTCCGGAACATTAAAAACTTTGCCCAGAATGTCCCTGCAACTAGCCTTGTTGCCCTCTTCATTTTCAAAACTTTGTTCGATGGTCTCCTAAAATACATGTAACATTAAAATAGTTAAGTTCATTAGCATTTTTAAAATACAATATTAAAAAGTGTTTAAGTGATAAATACAATATTGAAAAATATTAAAGTCATAATATACTTACACAAAGTTCTATTACTTTTTGAACATTTTCGTTATCAACCACTCCATCCTTATTTACACGAGCTTCCTTCCACAAGATATGACGACCCAACGGTTGATCGGATTGGGTCTCTTGTCACTATTCGTTAAGATCATAAACAAAATATTAGTTAGAAACTATAGTTTATAATACAAATTCCCTCATTATATCAAATTGATGTTTAATTACTTATCAGTATATATATTTTAAACAAGCTCAACATGCATTTTAATGATAACAAAAAATTAATAACATCAATACCTGAATAATGGTTCCAAGAAAGATGAAATGCGAAGAAAAGAGCGAATGCAGAAAGTTCACGGAAATAAGGTTCACAGAAAAACGGTTTGAAGAAATATGTAATGACAGTTACTTATTTCAATGAAAATATAAGGTTCGAAATGATCTTGAATGGAAATAAGGTTCGAAATGAAGGAGATGATCGTGGAAATACAGTTTGTAATGGACGGGATTATAGGGTTTGCAAAGAAGAGAAGAACGATGAAGGAGATGATAGTGTAGTTTACGTAATGAAGAGGAAACTGAAGAGGTTACTGTTATATATATTACCCTTTTACAACGCTTTTTTATAACCCTTTTACAGCTCTTTTTTCAATGAGCACTCTAAAAGGCCTAAGACTTTTACATCGATTGTTATAAAAGCGCTCTAAAAGGCGTTCTTAGTTAATTTTTTAAAAGGCTCTTTGACAACGCTTTTCCAAATAAGCATTGTAAAAGACCTCATTGATTTAGAATGTTATATAATGTTTTTTTAAAGCCTTTTACAGAGCTTTTACAAATAAGCGCTGTAAAAGATCTCTTTATTTTATTTTTAAAAGAGTCTTTTATAGCGCTTATTTGAACAAGCGCTGTAATAGACCTCCTTGTTTTATTATGTTATATGAATGTTTTTTTTATAGTCTTTTACAGCGCTTATTTGAACAAACGTTGTAATAGACCTCCTTGTTTTATTATGTTATATGAATGTATTTTTTACAGTCTTTTACAGCGCTTTGTTAAAAGAGCACTGTAAAAGGCCTTATTGTTTTTTTATGTTATTTTTGTGTTTTGTTATGTTATTTTTTAAACTCTTCCTCTTCACCAAACTCCTTTTATGCATCTTATTCACAAACATCAAAGCTTACTCCTCAACACCCTTTTTATCTCTTTACATTCCCTTTCATTATGAAATCGAAACTTGTTCTTCAGGTTCAACACCCTTTTTATCTCTTTACATTCCTTCTTAAATCGAAACTTGGTCCTCAGGTTCATTGCCATGTTGAGAAAAATGGATTTGAATATGATGTTTTTGTTAACAATGTGTTTTTGTTAAAGAGCCTGTTAACAATGTGTTTTTGCCAAAAATGCGTACAAGGTGTTTGAAGAAAATCTTGTTAGATAAGGTCATGTTAGTTGTCTGATGAATGTTATTTTTAAAGCCTTTTACAGCGCTTGTTAAACAAGCGCTGTAAAAGGCATCCTTATTTAATTTTTTAAAAGGGCCTTTTACAACGCTTTTCCAAATAAGCGCTGTAAAAGGTCTCTTTATTTTACAACCTCAATTTGAAAATATCTTTTGATATTTTAGCTTTTCAATTTTGATTTTAAATTATTGATGTTTTTAATTTCAGCATCTAATTAATTATTAATACACTCATTGTGTGTATGTCTATTACATTAATGTAATTTTACCATTTATAAAAATTATTTATTAATGTTTCTTTTCCCAAGTATATGTACTAATGGTTGGAGAGATTCTTAAAGTTTTTATTTTATTTTATATATAAGCAAATTTATTAAAAGAGAATACGGTCATACTCAAATTCATCACAACATTAATAATAACTCCCTCCACTAGAATGCAAACGCGTACAAGGTGTTTGAAGAAAATCCTATTAGATAAGGTCCTGTTATTTAATTTTTTAAAAGGCTCTTTTACAACGCTTTTCCAAATAAGTACTGTAAAAGGTCTCTTCATCAGACACCAAATATAACCTTCATCAGACACCAAATGTATCTTTATTTTATTTTTAAAGGGCCTTTTACAGCGCTTTGCCAAATAAGCGCTGTAAAAGGTCTCTTTATTTTATTTTTCAAAGAGCCTTTTACAGCGCTTTATAAAAAAAGCGCTGTAAAAGGCTTTAAAAATAATATTCATCAGACACCTAACATGACTTTCTCTAACAAGATTTTCTTCAAACACCTTGTACGCATCATGGGAATCCCCAAAAGTGTACCAAAGTCACATAACACATTCTTCTCTCTGTACCTCAAGCTCCTCAGTCTTCAATCTTCTGGTGAGATCCAGCTCAATCCTATTCGCATTTCTTTCTATTCTCTTCGTACTCATATTTCTCACACTGTGTCTATAATTGTGCATTTCGTGAGAGGCATCGTTTGTAATTTTCTTCTTATATACAAACCACTACTATTTGATTTGTGTGTTTGATCAAACTAATATAATTTAAGTCATTATCTTAATAATAAAAATAAAGATGATTATTAAAATTTAATGTTAACAATCATTTCAACATGTAGTTGATAATTTGTACAATTACTAATTGGACTTAAGAGACTGAATATTATTGCTATTAGCAGTTTGAATATAAACATTTGGCTTAGCCTTCTCAACATCCTTCCACATATCAAACACTTCCTTATCACAAATCACAAGCCTTAAAGACTTCAATGAAATAGCAGACTTTGGTACACTTTTATTACCACACCTTATAACTGACATTTCATAAAAAATTAGAAAGTAAACACAACAGAAGTGTCTCATAAATTACACTACTACTTTTGTAAAAGCAGGATTCAAATAATCTCCTTCCTGAATAAAACCAGAATAGAACAATAATTCAAATTACAACAATAATTAAGATTACATGCATGGCTTATATAAAACAATTAAACATGTACATTAAGATGCCCTTCTTCTTTTCTTGGTGGGATTCACATGTGTTTGTCCATTTACAATACGAAACGATGGATTAATCCAAATTCCCTCATCATGATCATCTCTAAGATCATCTCTAAGATATAAACCGTCATCAGTTGTGATGTTGCAAATAAAAGATCATTACCAACATCTTCATCATTATTGTTATCATCACTTATTTTATTGGTCGATAGGACAACATACCATTTATCATCAGAAGGATCAGTGACATAAAACACTTGTTGAGCTTGCGACGCTAAAATAAAAGGCTCGTCTTTGTATCCCACCCTATTAAAATCCACAAGCAAGAATCCTGACTCATCAATCCGAACGCCATTATTATTATCGACCAACTTGCAACCAAATATGGGAACACAAAACATTGTGTAGTCTAACTCCCATATGCGCTCGATAACCCCAAAATATGATAGATTTGCATATGTTGGGTTTTTGTCTTTTGCACTGGAGACATACATCGCTTCAACTACGAGAGTGACTCCACTATTTTGCATAGTGGTCTGATCATCTTGTTCTTTGGTATAAAATGTGTAGCCGTTAATAACATAACCAGTGTAAGAAAAGACATGTAAGCTCGGACCATTTGCCAGCCACCTCAATCTCTGTGAAATTGATCCGGGGTCTATATCAAATTTTGAATTTTTGTGAATTTTTAACCATGTTATAAAACTTTGATTGTGCTCTCGAGTTATCCAGTTTTGATTCCTATTCATGTTCAAACGAGATAACTTATCCATGTGTATTGTAACATACGGTTGAACCTCATCATCATTGTGCAGAACATACAATTGTGCCTGCTCCTATTCTGTCCTTGATATAGTCAGCAGTCTCCTTCCAATTATCCCTTCTCCTGATATTCTTCCCGAATGACGAGACATGGGAAGCCCTATGGATTCAACATTGGACAAATATTCAGTATAAAATTCAGCAGCCTCTTCAACAATGTATCGTTCAGCAATACAACCTTTTGGTTGACTTCTACTTTTTACGTACCCTTTTAATATTTTCATATATCGTTCTATCGGATACATCCATCTCATATAAGCTGGCCCACAAAGTTGTGTCTCCTTAACCAGATGAACTGTAAGGTGAACCATTATATCAAAAGACGATGGTGGGAAATACATTTCAAGCTCACACAAAGTAACAACAATTTCCCTTTGCAATGTCGATAATTTTTGAGGGTTGATCACTTTACTACAAATTTCCCTGAAAAAAAAACATAATCTAGTCAAGGCTAGTCGAACTTTTTAAGGTAAAATGGAACGTATACCTATTGGTAGCAAATGCTCCATTAGAATATGACAATCATAGGTCTTCAAACCTTTTAACTTGAGGTCTTTCATACAAACCAAATTTTTAATGTTTGAAGAGTATCCTTCTGGAACTTTAACTTCGTGTAGAAATTTACATAAAACAGTTTTTTCCTTTCTAGATAGAGTGTGAGCGGCTGGAGGTAGATATGTGCGATTTCCTTTCTTTACTGGAGCCAATTCATTTCTTATTCCCATATCGACCAAGTTCAATCTTGCGTTGATGCCATCTTTAGACTTTCCTGGAACATTGAGTAATGTACCAATAACACTATCAAATACATTTTTTTCAATATGCATCACATCGAGGAAATGTCTTATATACAATGACTTCCAATATGGTAATTCAAAGAAAATTGACTTTTTCTTCCACCCAATTTTGACCAGCTCTCCCGCAAAAGGTTTGCCAAATTTATTGGTCAAACCTTGTACTTTTTCAAGTATTTGATACCCAGTCGGTGCTAAAGGAGTTTTACCTTCCTCTGATTTTCCATTAAATGCATTTCTCCACCCACGATACTGATGACTATAAGGTAAAAATCTACGATGTCCAAGAAACACATTCTTCTTACAATGTTTCAACCGCATCCGATTTGTACTCTCTTCACATATAGGACATGCACACTGACCTTTAATGCTATATCCTGATAAATTACCATATGATGGAAAATCATTAATTGTGCCGAACAACATAGCCCTCAAATTGAAACATTCTTTCTTATACCCATCATAAACTTCCACACCTGTCTCCCACATACGTTTTAAATCTTCGATTAGAGGAGTCAAGTATACGTTGATATCATTCTCCGGTTGTTTGGGTCCAGAAATTAACAAAGACAACATTATAAACTTACGCTTCATACATAACCATGGAGGTAGGTTATATATTACCAAAATCACAGGCCACGTGCTGTGTGAGATGCTTTGAAGACCATGTGGATTCATTCCATCAGTAGAAAGCGCAAATCTTAGATTTCTTGACTCTACCCCGAATTCAGGATACTCGTGATCAATTTTTGCCCATTGTGGGGAATCTGCAGGGTGTCAAAACATTTCATCTCTAATCCTTTCATTTGCATGCCATGTCAAGTGTTTTGAATCTTCTTCACTACGATACATGCACCTAAATCTTGGTATTATAGGAAAATACCACACGACTTTTGCTGGAGTAGATTCTTTCTTCTTATATCGAGAGACATTGCATTTCGGACACGTCTTAAGTAGTTCATATTCATTTCGAAATAAAATGCAATCGTTAGGACACGCATGAATCCTTTCGTAACTCATGCCAATAGAACACAAAATCCGTTTAGCCTCGTAGGTTCGACTGGGAAGTTCATTATCATCTGGCAACATATCTTTTATGAGTGTTAATAATTCTGTAAAGCTTTTATCAGACCATCCATTACTCGTTTTTAAGTTGTACAACTTTAATATCGCCGACAGTCTTATGAATTTAGTACAACCATTATATAATTCTTTCTCTGCATCACTCAACAAACTTTCAAACATTTTAGGACAATCTCGAAGATCTTCTTCAACTGCTTTTGCAATCTCATCAACTCGGTCCGGCTCATATGTATCTGTATCGAAGTCAATTGAAGCATATGTCGAACTATTCTCAAAATTAATGTTTCCTTTTTTTTTCTCACCATGTCTTATCCAACATGTGTAGCTTTGATCAATTCCATTACATACTAGATGTCCTTCTAATTCATCTTCTCTAACACGTTTTCCAAAACAACATTTTAAACAAGGACAAACTACTCTATTTGGATCTTTTGCATTCTTCACTGCAAACTCAACAAACTCCTTCACTCCAATTTCATACTCTTTTGACAATCGATTGGCTGACATCCATTTCCTATCCATATTATACCACCTATATAAATGCATTTACAAAACTAATAAGCTTTAAATGCAGTTACAAAACTAATAAACATATCAACAAGTTTCAAAAAGAAACCAATATCAACTAACTATTTCAAAATAGAACAGATCATGTGGTATGAGTTTTTGACAATTTTTGACAATTTCAAAACATAACAGATCGCGTATTATATTACAGCGCTTCTTTTACAGCGCTTCTTTTACAGCGCTTGTCATCAAAAGCGCTGTAAAAGGCTCCGTTATTTTTAAAATATATTTACAACAGCGTTTGTGTTTAGCAAGCGCTGTAAAAGGAGCGCTGTTATATGTCATTTTTGGCGTAGTGAAATAGCAAATATCAAAATAAGTAGGTACTAATATATCTTCAAATTTGATACTATTTTTAAAACTTTAATTTAAAAACCTCAAAAAATAAAAAAGAATTAAACAAATCTGCATATAAAAAAAAATACCAACAACTTTTAAAAGTGAAATGAATGACCACAAATTCATTAAAGCGTGTATTTTTAGTTTTTGCCACAAATTCGTTAAAGTGCAATGCAAACCATTTATTGAAAGTTGAAAGTCAGGCAAAATATTTGAACGGTTATTAGAGGAAGTTTAATATTTGAAGTTGTAGAAAATGGTTTTACTTCTATTCCTCTTTTGGTAATTGCAATAAATAAATAATAAATTACAAATTTGCCATTATTTTGGGGAAATTTACTTAGTATGATAATAACTTTAAATACTTGAGGTTCCATTTGATGGAAATGATCTTAATAAGTTATTATATTATATCTGAATCTTGTTTGATAAACCAACATGATAAATTAATTTAGAAATTTATCATATTATGTATGTGTAGTTTAATTTTTATATTGAATATGAGTTGGATTAGAAACTATTAAGATATGATAAGATCATAATTTATTTAATTATCTTTATAAAATATAATTTAAAATATAAAACTTAAATATAATAAAATATAAGTATAAAAATAATTTATAAAATATAAAAATATAAAACTAATCAAATATAAATATAAAAACATAAAGCTAATCAAATATAAATATAA
>JBBPBT010000850.1:789945-822607 GCA_037974875.1 Cicer bijugum | reverse complement strand
TGCATTATATATTATATAATATAGAGATTAATTTCTATATTTTAACAACTAACCTAAAAAGGTGGTATTATTGAGTAATTTGATTGAAAGTATATATATAAAAAAATTATATTATAGATACATATAAATATAATTCTATATAATAATATGGTAATATTATATAATTCACAAAAAATAAAAAGATGTCATCAATATTAGTATGTTAAAATACTGATTATATAACTTTTTATTTTCATAAAAGTAACTTTAGTTGACTCAAAAAAGTTAAAATAACTTTGTCTATTTTATCAAAACTTTGAAAAAAGAATATGCATTATAGTTTAAAATAGTTTTATATCCATATTCAATATCGATTATATATTCTATTAAATCACATCACTTTATAATCTCAAATAAATGAAACTTGCTATACAGTACCAAGTACCAAGAAAACAACACAACAACGGTCCTCTTGTCCTTTTAAAATAAACTAAAGTAAAATATGATTAAAAAAACAAAATTTAATCTAACGGTTACTATGGATTACTTGCTAATCCACGGTTATATGATTAAAACCAAAATTTAATCCACCAGCTACTATGTGGTTTAAAATATAAAATTTTAGGCTTTACCTCTTCATATTCATAGAGGAGGGTAAAATATTTTTAATACTCTCTTTTTCAAAAAATTTTACTAAAATACTTCATTTTTAAAACTATATACTAAAATATCCCATTTTTAAATTCACTTATGTCTTTGTAAATGACGACTTACAACCCGCGTTTACAAAGGCGATTTTCTAAAAATTTTTTTTAAATTAATAATATATATATATATATATATATAAATTTACAAAAAGATACCATCACAAATTTTAAATTATATAAATTAACTAGAGTTCTATATATGTAACATTTAGACAATATTTTCAAGGATGATCAACCGACATATCGACAATATTTTCGAATGTGACCACAAATTCTGAAACAAGGAAACTACTAGACTATATTGGTGTAAACAAGAAAACAAATTTTCATTGCATTTTTTTAACTGAAATTACATAATATTTTTAATATATGTGGTTAGATGCATTTCTTTTAAATTCTATACTAAATGCAACACATCTAAAAATTTATGGCGCTCTGATAAGTCTGTCCAAATTGCCAATTAGAAGGAGCAACAGAATTAAACATCAAAGCTTTTACATCACTTGTAGTAATCCAAAATGACAAATCTTGTCCAACCAAATTGACACCAGTATGCCAAACTTGTCCCCAATTATGTGTCATTTCAATCCAACCAGTGTTAGATCCTTTAACATCCAAACGATAAACATCACCAGCGTTACCAACATTGTACACCAAAACCATCAAAAAATAGGGGTTACCTCTTAGTTCAAACCTAACACCCCCAATTTTGTTACATGGAACACGTCGATATTGAACTGGGATGATCCCAGCTTGGTAAATTGCAATAGTTGTGAACATTTTCATACTCAAATCAAAGTGTTGACGTGGAGGGTTACACCAACTGCCGTCTATGTAATTGGGAGGACAAAAATTTGTTGCAGTCACTTTGATTGAGGTTACTTCTTTTTTACACCATTGAGGATCATTCACACACCTTATCTCAAAACATGCACCACATGATAACCCATTATTGAATAGAGCTGTGCTTAGTGCTGTTGTTTCAAGCCCATATCCTTGCTGGAATAGATCTCCATAACCACATGCTCCCTCTACATTTACACATATCAATTTTATTATTATATATTCAAACTTATTGAAAATTCAATTCATTCAATTCAACTTTTTCATTCATCATTACTAATAATCAACGCTTAATAGACTCTCTCTATGATATATGATAATTTATTTTCAATAGCAAAAGAAACATATAAAAAAGAAAAATGTTTGATGTTCACATAAACAAATGTATATACTTTGAGAAATAAAGAGGTGGAATAAAATGAATTATGTAATAGATGTAAAAGGAAGAGAAAAATAAAGACAAATTGAGATATTAAATAAGTATAGAAAGATGATGAATGGATGTGTATCATTTTTGTATAAAAAATTACTTGACGTAAACAAATTCACCTATTTCAAGAAAAATTCACATGAACACAAACTGCAGTGGATTAATATTGACTATCGGAAGAAAATCAGATTAATATATACATATATATTCAAATTTCATCAAATCTACTTTAAAATATATATCACAAAATAAAATCATTTTTCAATCTTAATATATGGACAATAGTTTTCATTAAAAGGGAGAAAAAGAGAGTTTATGTTATACTTACGCATAGTGCCACCACCTTTCATGTCACCGTAGAAAGTTGCACTTGCATCATACCAATTTGGGTCAATGGCTGCCAAAGGCTGCACGAAAAACACTATGAAAAAGGCTAAAGGAAGCAAAGACATAGCCATAGCCAGGATTGATATTTGATATAACAAGACACAGAAGAAGTTAAGTAATGGAAGAGTAAAGGGCAGGGTGTTATTTAAAGACTTCAACGTAACATTAAGGAATACCAAAAATACTAAGAAATTCAATTCTTAGTGTCGAATTAAATTATCTTATATACCATAATGATACCATATTAATGTTGCAAACTTTTGTTTGTTTGTCATAAATAATTGATGCATATTTTTTAATAGAAAAAGAAAATTGATTCATTTTACTTTTTTTGTAAATATTTATTTTCTTAACTTATAAGGCATTCCAGCACTAATATCTTAATTTTGACTATCTTGCTGATTTCCTAATATACTCCCTCCATCTATTATTATAAGACTTTTCCACATATTTTTTGGTATTGAAAAAAAATAGTTATAGGAATATTTGTCAAAAAATAGTCTTTTTATTTTATCTATATAATTATTGATATCATATGAGGCAGAAAAATAACCTAATATTGAAAGAATTATAAATCTTTTTATAAAAGAAAAAATCATTAATACATTTTGAATATTATAAAAGGTCTTGTCTTAAAGGACGATTTTATGATTAGGGAGGGGGTGAAGTATATATAATGTTTTAGGTACAAGAAAAAAGCAGTATCAAAATTTTTAATCGATAATTTTTTAAATATATTTGCATTATTATACTATCTATTAAAATTCACTAAATTATAAATTTTAATATTATTTAATGTGATTTAATTTTAACAGTACCTAAACTTTTTTCTATAGAAGTCTCCATTACCTAAATGAGTAATGAAGGTCGTGGGAAATGGCTAAGTTATTATAGAAATTAGTGTCATGGTATCATGGAAATTAAAAGTACCGCATACCTTTTAAAACCTGAAATTATATAAAAAACTTATTGGAAACGCAATTCAAATTAGACGATTAAATAAATTTTAAACTTCCAAATGTGATTCAAATTCAAATCAAATTTAAAAGGTTTTTATTCAAATCAATTCGAAATTTCAACAATCAAACATAAAAAGACATATTAAATTTCAACACTAAATTTAAATATGTCACGAGTGACGTACCTTAATAGATGATCCCATAATTTATCTTCTAAATTTTACGGGAGTGTGCCCCTCCACGGTTCTGTCATCAGTCATCTGGTACTCTGGGTAGCAGCTCACTACATACTCATTCAGAGCATCTCAAATATCTCTACCAATATTGTTGAAATTGTAGTAGTTATACAGATCATCAGCAACTCCATTAAGAATATAATTCTTATCATTATTTTTGATGGGTTAATTCTCCAGTTTTCTTATCCTTTTCTGTTTGCTTCAAACTGAAACAATTTATTGAAACTAGAGGAAACAAAACCAAATCCAGTAATCTCTTCGGTTGATATGGCAGAACGAAACGTCTTAAAATTGTTGGAATTTGAGTTTAAAAAACTATTTTAAAATTCACAATTTATGCCACCAAAGATATTATTGGGTTGAGTCGCGGACTATGTCGCTCTCTTTAAGACGTTTCGCGGCACTATCCAAATTGTGCAAGATGGACTATCAACCACGAAGTCCCTAGGATAAAACAGCCCAGATTCACTGTATCGGAGTTCCACTGCACCGTAGAAAACCGTTCTAAAATTACACCCTCAATATGGCGCTTAAAGCCACTCTTAATATGACGGTTAAAGTCACTCTTAATATGACGATTAAAGTCATTCGCAATATGGTACAACGACCACTCATAACTACGGCATAACGACCACTTTATAAACAAATGGATTACGTCATTACAACCGCTTTAGAAAACAAAGGGATTGCAGCACAACGACCGCTCTAAAAACCGAAAGGGACTGCAACATAATAACCGCTCTAAAAACCGAAAGGGACTGCAGCATAATAACCGCTATAAAAACCGAAAGCGACTGCGGCATAATAACTGCTCTAAAAAAACCGAAAGAGACTGCAATATAATTGCCACTCCTAAAAAATCGAAAGGGACTGTGGTATAATTACCGCTCTAAACTGAAAGGGACAGAAAGAAAGTGGAGAAGTGACTCAAAATTAGGCGAGCCAAATATAAGAGGGAGAAAAGAGAAAGTTGCGAAAAGCATCCAACTTTGGTGTGCTTTTCACAATAGTTTGAAGCTCATTATATTGTGATGGAAGTAAATTCACATTTATTTTCTAAGCAATGTGGGACTTAAGTATGTATAGATTTCAATCTACTCAAAATACTAGAGTTTTCCAATGTGGGATTTCAAAATTATTTCTTTCCAATGTGGGACTTAACAAGTTTCTTTCCACTTAAATTTACAATAAAAATTTCTTTCCAATGTGGGACTTCAACAAATTATTAAATTCACACAATAATATACTTATTTTCTGTAACACCCCGTTTTTCAAAGTGAGGGTGTATTTTTTTTTCCAAAAGAAATTAAAATAAAACAGAGAAATAATAATTAAGTCATTATAATTCACAAGCTGCAGAAGAGTTTCTCGAAATATGAATCCAAAATATTTACATATCAAAAAGTGGTACATGTAACCCATCGAGAATAACATGTCATGCCGACAATATTAGTATAAGTACAGTCTTCCAGTTTAAAAAAAACACAATTCAAAAGAAAGACATCTGTTCCCTCTATGTCAACCTAATCTGATCATTCTACAAAATAAACTAAACACCCTGAGTGATCTCCACGCGCCCCGTGAGATCCTCCTAACGTAGCTCCAGCCAAGCATTCCCATCTACATCTCCATCCATAGGATATGAACCGGTAGGATAGTTCTGGCTCTCATCTGAGGGCAAAGCCCAGATTTCCACAATAGTTGTAAAGGGTCACCAACTGAAATTAACAGTTAACACATAACATTTATGTTTTTAAATGCGCAAAATACCCTTTCCACTAGGCATGCACCTTAAAAGGATTTTCCATATGCTAAAAGTTCATGTCATACATGCCAGATAAAAATGAAATCAAAATAAAGTTCTTAATCCATCAAGTAATACATAACTGACCAAAACATTGATAAATCAATTGAGCAATCGATTATCTAACTCAAAATGAGAATTTATACTGAGCCAATCGATTTGGGAAATCGATTTCCTGAAGGTTTTTAGTGAGAACTGAACTCTGGGCTTAAATCAATCGATTGGGGAAATTGGTTGATTGAAAAACTGAGCCCCTGTATTGAAGCCAATCGATTGGGAAAATCAATTTCCTGAGCCAATCGATTTACCAAATCGATTTTGTCAATTTGGCTGGGTTCCTGTCTTGGCCAAATCGATAGGCCCAATCGATTTCTTAAATGATTTTGAAAAACAGATTACGAAATCGATTGACAGAATCGATTTTTTCAATTTATAGAAGCCCCTGTAACTCATCAAATCGATTGGGGAAATCGATTCCCCTGCATATTCTTCCAAAAATTCATAAACTAACTCAATCACATTCATACACAACTCCAAATCTTAACACTTAACACTTATAACACAATCACTACAACATCATGGGTTTCGAAATAGTTTTGCAATCAAACATGCTTTCACACAATTCCAAACATAACACTTAGCAATTTCAACACAATCACTACAACATCCTGAACTTCGAAATAGTTTTGCAATCAAAAATGCTTTCACACAATTCCAAACATAACACTTAGCACTTATGACACAATACCCACATAGACAAGATGAACCAACAAATCACATGGAATCATCTTGACGGGACCATCCCCACACAGACAAAATGAACCAACAAATCACAATTTACCAGGGTGAAGTCTTTCACGAACGAACACATGTGCAGTCTCTCACGGACAAACACAATTTACCAGGGTGTAGTCTCTCACAGACAAACACCTGTGCAGTCTCTCAATGACAAACACAATTTACCAAGGTGTATTCTCTCACGGACAAACACCTGTGCAGTCTCTCACGGACAAACACAATTTACCAGGGTGTAGTCTCTCACGGACAAACACCTGTGCAATCACTCACGGACAAACACAATTTACCAGGGTGTAGTCTCTCACGGACAAACAATTGTGCAGTCTCTCACGGATAAACACAATTTACCAGGGTGTAGTCTCTCACGGACAAAAACTTCTGCAGTCTCTCACAGACAAACACAATTTACCAGGGTGTAATCTCTCACGGACAAACACCTGTGCAGTTTCTCACGGACAAACACAATTTACCAAAAATGTAAATCGTAAGCGTATCACCTATCACGGGTCAGTACTGTTTACCGAGGTGCCACCTATCACGGGTCTGCATGATTTACTAGAAAGTGTAAACCATAAATGTACTGCCTATCACGGGCCCGTACCGTTTACCAAGGTGCCACCTATCACAGGTCTGCACGGTTTACTAAAAAGAACGAAAATTGTAAATGTACCGCCTATCACAGGCCAAAGTACTATTTACCAAGGTGCCACCTATCGCGGGTCTGCACAATTTACAAAAACCTAAATCATAAGTGTACCACCAATCACAGGCCAAAGTACTATTTATCAAGGTGCCACCTATCACGGGTCTGCACGATTTACTAAAAAACGTAAACCATAAACGTACTGCCTATCACGGGCCCGTACCGTTTACCAAGGTGCCACCTATCGCTGGTCTGCACGGTTTACTAAAAAGAACGAAAATTGTAAATGTACCGCCTAATCACTGGCCAAAGTACTATTTACCAAGGTGCCACCTATCGCGGGTCTGCACAATTTACAAAAACGTAAATCATAAGTGTACCACCAATCACAGGCCAAAGTACTATTTATCAAGGTGCCACCTATTACGGGTCTGCACGATTTACTAAAAAGCGTAAACCATAAACGTACTGCCTATCACGGGCCCGTACCGTTTACCAAGGTGCAACCAATCGCCGGTCTGCACGGTTTACTAAAAAGAACGAAAAATGTAAATGTACCGCCTAATCATTGGCCAAAGTACTATTTACCAAGGTGCCACCTATCGCGGGTCTGCACAATTTACAAAAACCTAAATCATAAATGTACCGCCTATTACAAGCCAAAGTATTATTTATCAAGATGCCATCTATCACGGGTCTGCACGATTTACTAAAAAGTGTAAACCATATACGTACTGCCTATCACGGGCCCGTATCATTTACCAAGGTGCAACCTATCGTGGGTCTGCACGGTTTACTAAAAAGAACGAAAATATTAAATGTACTGCCTATCACAGGCCAAAGTACTATTTACCAAGGTGCCACCTATCGCGGGTCTGCACAATTTACAAAAACCTAAATCATAAATGTACCGCCTATCACAGGCCAAAGTATTATTTATCAAGGTGCCACCTATCACGGGTCTGCACGATTTACTAAAAGCGTAAACCATAAACGTACTGCCTATCACGGGCCCGTACCGTTTACCAAGGTGCCTCCTAACGCGGGTCTGCATGGTTTACTAAAAAGAACAAAAATTGTAAATGTACCGCCTATCACAGGCCAAAGTACTATTTACCAAGGTGCCACCTATCACGGGTCAGCATGATTTTACAAAACAAACATTAAGTAAACAAGACATTAAGAGATTCCCCATTCTTAATACTCATTTAACTTAAACGATTTTCAAAAACAAACACACATTGAGTAAACAAGACATTAAGAGATTCCCCATTCTTAATACTCGTTTAACTCTAATGGTTTTCAAATTCCACCACTCAAACACAACAAATTTCATTTACTCAAAATCATACATAAATGAGGTAAATTCATTTTCCGTGAAACATTCATCAATATCACCAAAACCCCACATTAGAATTTCACCCATAAAGCATTAATTCGTTTTTCCCCAAATCAACACTTCAACCCTAACAAATTTTTTTCCACACAACCACAAGTAAGTCTCTAAATGCAAACTAAAAGTTTGGAAGGAGCCCTTACGGGGAGGTTTGTGTTTGACGGTTTTGAAATCCATAATACCGTTTTTCTTCGTTTTCAAAACAACGAAGAAGTATGAAGCTGAGAAATCCTTGCTTCCTTACCCACTAAGCCTTGGGTTTCTATTCTTGAACAAAAGGAAGAAGCGAAAATGAAAACGGACGAAGGAAGAAGAAGAGGGGTCGCGCGAGCAGTGAGAGGAAGGAGATGGAATTTGCTTTCTTTCTTTCCTTCTCTTTTCCTTTCTTCCTTTCTTCCTTTTTCCTTCCTTTATATTTATTTTCTTTCTATTTCCTCCCCTTTTCCTTCCACACAAACTTATATATATATATACTTATATATATTAATTACTTTTAACAAATATCTCCAAATGTTTAAATATTTATTAAATTTACCATTTCACCCATAACGCATTAAATTCTTCGTAAAAGATTCACCGCAGTTAATTTAATTTATTTATCGACGAGTGATTCTAATCGGGCATCAAAATATCTTTTTGGTCATTTAAACTCCAAAATATTAATAACTTTGGCTAAAAAGCCTCCGCGTTCAATACCAAAAATACACTAAAATACATAAAGTATACTTTAAAATTATGGGTCTTACATTTTCCAACAAAATCAATTCGAGATTTTTTTATGGAATTTGGAAGCGCAATATATAGGTTAATTGGTGGAAAGTAGCATTGCTAAGAATCATTCTTGTAATTTGGAATTCTCAATAAATCATGTTGATGAGGAATGTCAAGATGATTATGGGTCTCCCCTGAACTAATGAGACTAGTGGAACAAGAAAATCAGATGATTTAGCCCCATGATGAACCCATCGAAGTGATCAATTTAATGACTGAAAATGACAAAAACTAAGATAAAATTGGTGTCTCCTTGAAATAAAGGGAGCGAGAAAAGTTGGTTATCATAATTGTATCAGGATATGTTTGGTCTTGGTAATAACATAGTTGAACACAAGTTACCACTCAAGCTTGAATATACATACCCCTATCAAATAAAAATTGAGGAGGATGGGGCCTGACATGTTGCTTAAAATTAGAGAAGAGGTTAAAAAGCAATTTGATTGTCGTTTTTTAGGGGTGGCCAAGTATACTCAATGGGTTACTAATATTGTCCTAGTTCTAAAGAAGGATGGGTTCGAATATGTGCTGATTATCGGGATTTGAATAGAGTTAGTCATAAAGATGACTTCTCATTGCCTCATATTAATTTCTTGGTAGATAACACTGCTCAATATTCTTTACTCTCTTTTATGGATGGTTTCTCAGGGTACAACCAATTCAAGATGACCCTTGAGGATATGGAGAAAACGACATTTATCACATAGTGGGAAATTTTTGCTATAAAGTAATGTCATTCGGATTGAACAATGTTGTGTTGGTTAAATGGCCTCTATCCTTAGGAAGTTATATGCAATATTATTAACAAGATTATCCAATTTTTCCTAAGTGATGAACTTAATATTAAAACCAACTTGTTTAATATTAATTCCAATTTAATAGTGATAGATTCAAAACTTAATCAAGACAAAGATTCAAGAACACATGTATTATCAAGATAAAGAGTATAGATTCAAAACTTATTCAAAACAGAGATTCAAGAACACATGCATCATCAAGATAAATAGTATAGAGATAGAGAAGTATGCACCGGGGATTTTTATACTGGTTCGACTATCGATTCGATAGTCTACATCTAGTCCTGGAATCACTTACCGATTCCAGCTTTTCACTAGAAATGATTTGAGTATGTTTACAGACTTTCCAGCACTTCAATGCCTATACATCTAACTCAACACCACTCTACAACAACAACCAATCTATCCTTAAGAACTAAACACCATGCTCTAGCAAGATCAGATTGAGATCTCTTTTAGATGATCGCAAGCATCCTAAAAGATGACCATCAGTTTCACAATACTGGATTTCCGCACACTTTCTTTTACACAAATGTTTCATTCAAAAAAAGAACTAAGAACTAAGAACACTTGATTCAATCACACTGAATTCTCACACTAAGTATTTGCCAATAATATTTGTGAGTTATAAGAATTTCTCTCAAAGTGTAATTTTCGAGCAGCCAATGAAAACATTCAGTTCTTTCTATATGTTCTAATTGTTATGAAAATTGTGATTGATTCAATTTATATAGTTTCAGAAAAACTTCAGTCAAATCGATTTCCCAATTGATTTTATTAATGTGTATTACCAGCTTAATCGATTGCCTAATCGATTATCGCGTTTCTTGTTTTTCTTGAATCTTGAAAATAGATGAACTAATCGATTTCCTAATCGATTCTTTTAATACATATATTAGAAACTGATACTCAGTTCATATCAGAATGATTGAATAATCGATTATAATTGTTTTGTTCAAACAACGAGATCAAAACAATCGATTACTTAGTCGACTCACTTTCATTGACATAATCAATTTGGCAATGAGCTAAATTCTCCCTGTAACTCAGACATTTATTCCAATCGATTTGCCAATCGACTTGACTTGTCCCAGTAACTCAGACATTTAGTTAAAATCGATGTGCCTATCGATTATGCAATATGTTTCTGATAAATGATGAACTAATTCATTCATGCAATCGATTACCTAATCGATTAGTGCAAAGCTTGCAACTTAAGAAAAGTATTTCAATCGGTTGTCCAATCGATTTCTTTAATCACAGAACACAGGTCTGATGAAAAACATTTTAGTAATCGATTTCCCAATCGATTGACTCAGTGAAGCTTTGTTCTGTGAATTAGAAAATCGATTAACCAATTGATTTGCATATCGATTGTCCAATTGATTTCTTTTAATCACAGAACACAGGTCTGATAAAAACATTTATGCAATCGATTTCCCAATCGATTAATTCAGTGAAACCTTTGTTTTGTGAATCAGACAATCGATTAACCAATCGATTTATCAATTGATTTACTAGTTGATTTATTAACACTCTTATTTTAAGATTTCAGTTTTAATTGGCAAATATTAGATGTGTGAAATCATAATGATGAATCTACCTAATAAACACTATGAACACTAGACAATTTTGCACATAATCTTCAAGCCTTGTATAAGATCATCAATCTTTGCTTGATTGCTTTAGATCCAAGATTTGTCCAAGTGTAGTGTTTGATTCTTTCGCATAATCTTTAAGCCTTATGATATGATCAATTTTTGCTTGATTGATTTCCTGAAATGTATCTCAACTTACACTATTAGATTAATCAGATAATGCATATACATTGTATGTTTGGAAGTTATATCAAAATCAATGTCAAGGAGGCATATATCTTACATGTTGGAGCAACTTACTAAAGGGTGATGGTGACTTTGTTCCATGACACGATACATAAGGAAATAAAGCTTTACATGGTTGATATGATTGCCCGACGAATACTAAAGGAAGTTCATTAGTAGGGTATTTGGTTCATCAACATGTAGAAGACTATCAATCAATGCAGTTTAAATTTCCCGACGAATATCTAATGTCTTTATTTGAAGAAAATGAATTTTTTGATAAAGAAAAATGGACTTTGGTATTTGATGGTGCTTCTAACTCATTAGGTCATGGAATTGAAGCCACTTTGATTTCCCTAGAGAACTAGCTAACTCAATTTACCGCTAGGTTGATTGCTTGTCGAGAACCTAACTCTATTAAAATTGCAATTTTTTGAATGGTAATAATAGATTATAAATTAATTTATTTTATTTGTTTGTTAGATAACCGTTTTTATGATTTTTTCGAATATAAATATATATTCTTTAAAAAGATTGTTTTATGATATTTTCTTTAATGATCATTGTTATTATATATTCAAATGAAACAATATATTATAAATATGGTTTTACAAATATAGTTGTTGAAATATGAATTATTTGGATTGCATGTGTTTGAGATATATATATATATATATATATATATATATTCTTTAAAAAGATTATTTGATTATATTTTCTTGAATGATCATTGTTATTATATATTCAAATGAAATAGTATATTATAAATATGATTTTACAAATATAGTTGTTGAAATATGAATTATTTGGATTGCATGTGTTTGAGAGATATATATCCTTTAAAAAGATTGTTTTATTATATTTTCTTGAATGATCATTGTTATTATATATTCAAATAAAATATTATGTCATAAATATGATTTTGCGAATATGATTGTTAAAATTATGAATGATTGTGTGCTGGAGATGTCTTGTACCCCACATATTGATGAGTTTTAAACTTCACAAAGAGATGAGGTTTTAAACTCCACATGGATGAGTATTAAACTTCACAAAGAGATGAGGTTTAAACTTCACAAAGAGATGAGGTTTAAACTCCACATGGATGAATGTAAAACTTCACAAAGAGATGAGGTTTAAACTCCACATGGATGGGTCTTGGACCCCACATATTGATGAGTTTTAAACTTCACAAAGAGATGAGGTTTTAAACTCCACATATGGATGAGTATTAAACTTCACAAAGAGATGAGGTTTAAACTCCACAAATGGATGAGTATTAAACTTCACAAAGAGATGAGGTTTAAACTCCACATGGATGAGTATTAAACTTCACAAAGAGATGAGGTTTAAACTCCACATGGATGAGTATTAAACTTCACAAAGAGATGAGGTTTGAACTCCACATGGATGGGTCTTGGACCCCACATATTGATGAGTTTTAAACTTCACAAAGAGATGAGTTTTAAACTCCACATATGGATGAGTATTAAACTTCACAAAGAGATGAAGTTTAAACTCCACAAATAGATGAGTATTAAACCTCACAAAGAGATGAGGTTTAAACTCCACGCAGATGGGTCTTGTACCCCACATTGGATGAGCTGGTGCTCCACCTGATTACATAATTCTCACTTTGGATAAGTAGTATATCTCCATCATTGATTTGATTGATTATTTTATACAGAATAAATATGTATATTAGAATTATTTGATTATGATAGATGTGGATTATCGTAAATTTAATTGATAAGTTTTTATTAATTATTGGAAGTAGTTGGTTATTATAAAGAAATCTTAGTAATATCATGAATAGTTATACAAAATATTTTTGGATGAAGGCGGTTGCCATGATCGACTTTCCGCTTACCGCACCTGCTGAGAATAATACTTGTTTTAAAATTGTGTATTATTTACTAGGATTTTGTATCTCATTAAAGTGTTGTTTTCAGATACTGAGACCGTTGGGAACATTGAGAGATGAGAAGTACTACCTCCCTTGACAAGACTAATTTCATTCAATTAGGTTAGTAGAACAAGTATAAGTAGACATAATGTCTACATCGTACTTTATATTGGGATAAGACACTATTTGCTCAGTTTTGAATATTTTAATTATTAAATATTTTTCAGTTGTAAGGATCTATTTTGAGATTTCATAACACTACTTCTTTCTAACAATTCATTATTTATTACAATACCCTATTCTCTTACATAATTTTGAAATGTTTTCCGTTATTATCTCAATTTTTATACCCATATAACTAGGCGTTACAGCAAATGATTAGATCAAAATAATAATAAAAATAAATTGTATGCAAGTTATGGATTCTCTGAAACATAATCCGGATATAACTAGTCACACGGGCGTCCACAAAAGTCACACATAGGGGAAAAATAAAACCAGCCACACAAGCGTTCACAAAGATGCATATGATATGTCATGAAATGAAAATTTTGCTCAAAAGGTACATGTCACCACTCACTTAGATAATCACAAAGAGAAGAATGTTCAACACACAAATACCAGCTGTTGGTAATTATGGCCTCTATTCTTAGGATGTTTTATACAATGTTACTAAAAAGATTATCTAATTTTTTCCTAAGTGATGAACTTAATATTAAAACCAACTTGTTTAATACTAATTCCAATTCAACAGTGATAGATTCAAAAACTTATCAAGACAAAGATTCAAATACACATGTATTATCTAGATAAGAGTACAGATACAATGCTTATTCAAAAGATTAATCAAGATAGAAATTCAAAGGGACAAACATTCATGCAATATCAATATAAAGAGAATAGATAAAAGAAATCGTGCACTAGGAATTTTATACTGGTTCGGCTATCAATTTGATAGCCTACATCCAGTCTTGAAGTCAACAATGATTTCAGCCTTTCACTAGAATTGACTTGAGTACGTTTTACAGACTTTCCAGCTTAATCACAACCTATCCATCCAACTCAACACCAATCGATTTCATTAAAGTGTAATTTCAGCTTAATCGATTTCCCAATCGATTATAGCGTTTCTTGTTTTTCTTGAATCTTGAAAATATAAGAACTAATGGATTTGCCAATTGATTCTTTTAATGCATAAATCAGAAACTGATATCCAGTTCATATCAGAATCGATTGAATAATCAATTACATATGTTTTGTTCAAACAACGAGATCAAAACAATCGATTACTCAGTCGACTCACGTTCATTGACATAATCGATATGGTAGTGGGCTAAGTTCTCCCTGTAACTCAAACATTTATTCTAATCGATTTGACTAATCACAATGACTCAAATGTTTTGCTCCAATCAATTTGTCAATCGATTTGACTAGTCACAGTTACTCAGATGTTTTACTCCAATCAATTTGCCAATCGATTTGGCTTGTTACAATAGCTCAGCCACTTAGTTGAAATCGATGTGCCAATCGATTATGCAATATGTTTCTGATAAATGATTAACCAGTTCATTCTTTCAATCAATTACCTAATCGATTAGTGCAAAGCTTGCAACTTAAGAAACTTAGTTCAATTGATTATCCAATCGATTTCGTTGATCACAGAACCCATGTCTGATGAAAAAGTATTTTTGTAATCGATTTGCCAATCGATTAACACAACATGAGCTTGGTTCTGTGAATCACCAAATCAATTACTCAATTGATGTGCAAATCGATTGTCCAATTGATTTGTCAAAACCCAGAACACAGGTTTTAGTGTAAACCTTTAAGTAATCGATTTACTTAGTGAAACTTCATTCTGTGAGTCAGACAATCGATTGCCGAATTGATTTATCACTTGATTTATTACTTGATTGATTTCTTGATTGATTAAAACTTGTTTTATGATTTCATTGGTAGATATTATGTGAGAAATCATTATGATTAAGTCTACCTAATAGATATTATTAACACTAGACAAATCTATACGTCATTCTTCAAGCTGGTAGTATATCATCCATCTTTGATTGATTTCTTGACTTCCAAGTTTTGTCCAAATTTGTAGTTTTGTTCATTTCCTGAAACATTCCTCAATTCAAACCATTAGATCAATAAAATAATGCATATACATTGTATGTTTAGACATTATATCAAAATCATGATTAAGGAGGCATATGTCTAGTATTCTCCCCCTATATCAAAGTCATAATCAGGGAGTCATATGTCTTACAATCTCCCCCTTTTTGATTAAATGACAAACATACAATTTAACCTTGAGTCTATGACTTTATAATTACTGTTCTTTAAAAAAAACTCCCCCTGAATTTTGGAATTCATGATTCATTTAAGCAGAACTAGCATAAGCTATCCAAATCTATTCAAGTTTAGTATCAGATTTTGGTATCATAGCATGCTATTCAAATTTATTAATATTTTGTATCAGATTAGCAGAGTTTGTTAAAACAATTTATTACAATTAATTTCATAGTATCAGAGCTTTATTAAAATTAATATCATAGTGTCAGAGCTTTCTTATCACAATTTACTATTGGAGTATCAACTTAGTTTCAAAGCAGCAACACAAGTTAGCAGTATCAGAGCTTCACAAAATTTATGAATGTAGCACCAGTATCAGAGCGCAGTATCATAGCTATCACAAGATTTATCAACTTAGCAGTGCAGTATCAGAGCTATGTAATCAACTTAGCAGTGCACTATCAGAGCTATGACAAAATATGACAAAATTTATAGAATGTATCAATTTAGCAGCAACACAAGTTAGATTCAACAATGTATCAATTTAGCAGCAACACAAGTTAGATTCAACAATGTATCAATTTAGCAGCAACACAAGTTAGATTCAACACAAGTTAAATTCGTAAATTTCTCCCCCTTTTTCATTAAATACAAAAAGGTACAACAAGAGAAAGAACATTACAAAGCAATAAAGAAAACAAAGTCCTAACAACTAATCTAGCGATGTTCCTCATTATCACCAATGTGAGAGGTAGAGACTGTTGTATTAGTCTCAACAAGTGTCTCCTCACCATGAGGTTCAATACTATCTAGGTTGATGGGGTTTTGTTCTTCAGTTGCTTGACGGCCTATGTCAGCAATATCTTCAAAGGACATCTTAAGACCTAAATGTTCTTGTATTGCATCAACATCCTAAACAACTGAGTTCAGAGTTACTTGGAGCGTACTTAGAGAGTCTTCCACTCTAGCATTGTGAGCAGCCTGATTCTCCATAAATTCCAGCAACTTAGCCAAAACCTTATATTGGGTTTCAGCTGGCTCAGGTTGTACAACATTTGGCAGTGTCTTTGTCCAAATGCCATTTATTCTTTTCAATTGCATCTGATTTACAATTGATTCTCCAAAGATAAGAGTGGTTTTTGTTGATTCTTCATTGACAACAAAGATTTTAAAATGTCTCAGAATCTTGGTTATTAGCTGAGGGTAGGGGAGCATCAGCTTTCCTTGTGCTGTTTCAAACATGTTTCTCAGCACAATCCATGGCCAGCTCATCTTGAGCTCCTTGTATAGGCCCCAAAGAAGAATAATGTCCAACTTCTGGACTATAGCATGATTTCCTGATCTAGGTACGAACATCCTTGTTAGCACATACATCAACATCCTGTGTTGGACCTTCATTTGACCGATTGGTAGGGATATCTTTTCAACAAATCCTTCAATCATCAGGTCTTGAATTGCTTCGTGTCTGTCTACTGAGGCTTCCCACGCATCATCACTTGAGTCAGGGTCAGCTTTGCCATCAATAGCTTCACCATAAAATGGCAGTCTTGAAAGTGTGGAAAAATCCTCAAAGGACATAGAAATTTTCTTCCCTTTAACTTCAGACTCAAAACCAGTGTCTGTGAGTTTGAAATTAGAGTAGAAATCTAAAATCAATTTTGGATATGTTTCGAGGGAGCAGGAAAGGAGATCTACCAAACCATGGAATCTCATATGGTTTTGAAACGTGAATCCGTTTGAATCAAAGTATGTAAAATCCAGAGTTCTTGCCTCATGGATTTTTCTTTTTAGAAAATCAGGAGATAGATCAAAGTCCTCAATAGCTTTACCTTTAGAAGATTGAGACTTCTTTGGTTGAGGAGAAGAAGTGGTTTTCTTCTTCTTCTTCTTCTTCTTCTGGGTTGGCTCTTTCATTGCGTCGCTCATTAGTTTTTCAATGGGGGGATCCTTCTTTTTCTTTGTCTTTCCTTGATCAATGGCAATAGCTTTCCCTTTATCCTTTGCCGTGATCTTAAGCATTGGAATGGACACTCGTTTTGAAGTGGGTGGAGGTGAGGGGGTTTTACCACTAGAGGTTGAAGAAGATGATGGTGATTTATAACTTGTTTGTTTTACTCTAGCCATTTGCAAGATTTAAGAAGATCAAAATGTTTCCATGAATCAGAGAAGCTTTAGAGATGTAAAACTTCAGAGAAAACGCAACGAAATTTGTGAAGTTTGGAGAAAATGTATTGAGAAATCGATTTAGGGTTTAAGTACTATTGTTCAGAATCGATTAGTCAATCGATGTTTTTAAGCATTCACAAATGATACGCCGATTGCCAAATCGATTATATTACCGTTGCTGGAGGGAGGTGAAAAGTCTAAGTTATAATTGCCTCCAACGGCTAGTTATTTTTGCAACAGTCATGCTTCAAATTGATTCTCAAATCGAGTTCCTTTGAATGACTAAATCAATGTCCAAATCGATTTCCATATCAGTTCAGGAAACTTCTCATGCCAGCATCGACTTCCAAATCGATTCCTTTTGATTGCAGGTTTTAAAATTTGACACAATTGATTACCCAATCGATGCTCGGGTTGGAGTTTGGAAAATTTCACATCTTTGGATGTATAGGACCAATTATTCAATCGATTGACCAATTATCTATGAAATCGATT
This sequence comes from Cicer bijugum, assembly GCA_037974875.1. Taxonomy (NCBI): domain Eukaryota; kingdom Viridiplantae; phylum Streptophyta; class Magnoliopsida; order Fabales; family Fabaceae; genus Cicer; species Cicer bijugum. The sequence goes on along the minus strand of JBBPBT010000850.1, from coordinate 804,172 downwards.
CTTTAAAACTATTTTCCAATTATTCAATCGATTGACCAATCGATTGGATTGATGAATACTCCAGCATTTACTGCAATCTGATATTAGAAAATCGATTATGCAATCGATTATCGTGTTTTCTATTTTGACAATTAAGACACTGTGCATCATAAATCGACTATGCAATCGATTTTGTAATGCTGATTTTCTATTTATTCACAGGATAATCGATGTTTCAATCGATTTTTCATAGGGATCATATTTCATTTTGATCTATTATTCCAAGTTTCATCCTAATATGGAAGAAACTTTCTTTGGATAAAGCTTTGGTAAAAATATCAGCTAATTGATCAGCTGTATTGATATATTCAAGCTTTATATTCCCATTTTGATATTGATCCCTAATGAAGTGATGCCTAATCTCTATATGTTCAGTTCTTGAGTGCATAACAGGATTCTTAGTAATATTTATAGCACTAGTATTGTCACACATGATTGGCACATTTCCTAGATTAACACCAAAGTCAGAGAGGTGTTGTTCCATTCAGAGAATTTGTGCACAACAGCTTCCAGCGGCTACATATTCAGCCTCAACTGTTGAAAGTGCAACACTGTTTTGTTTCTTGCTATGCCAAGATACAAGTGAGTTCCCTAATAGATGGCAAGTACCAAATGTACTTTTTCTGTCTAATTTGCAACCAACAAAATCAGAATCAGAATAGTCAACAAGAGTGCAAGTTGATCCCTTAGGATACCACAAACCTAAATTTTTGGTTCCTAATAGATATCTAAAGATTCTTTTGACTGCACTTAGATGGGATACCTTTGGATTAGCTTGATATCTTGCACACATGCATACACTAAACATAATATCAGGTCTACTAGCTATAAGATATAGTAAAGATCATTACAGTACTATCATGCCCCTAAACATTGTTACATCTACAGGTTTTCCCTTTTCATCTCTATCTAAATGGCAAGCTTGACTCATGGGTGTGTCAATGGGTTTAAATTTATCAAAGCCAAACTTCTTTAAAAGATCATTACAGTACTTGGTTTGACTTAGGAAAATACCATTCTTGCTTTGATTGATTTGAAATCCCAAGAAGAAAGTTAGTACTCCCATCATGGACATTTCAAATCTTCCTTTCATCGTGTTTTCAAATTCTTTGCACAGATTACTGTTTGTAGATCCAAAGATTATGTCATCAACATAAATTTGGACAAGCAGAATGTCTTTTCCTTTTGTCTTTATAAAGAGTGTTTTATCAACATTTCCTCTTAAAAAATTTTGTTGTATGAGGAAATTGCTGAGTTTGTCATACCAAGCCCTTGGAGCTTGTTTCAATCCATATAAGGCTTTTGTTAGTTTATAAACGTGGTTTGGAAAAGCAGGATCCTCAAATCCTGGAGTTTGACTAACATAAACTTCCTCTTGGATATCTCCATTTAGAAAAGCACTCTTTACATTCATTTGATATAGTTTAAAATCCATGATACAAGCATAAGCAAGGAGGATTCTAATTGCTTCTAATATGGCTACAGGCGCATAAGTTTCATCATAGTCAATACCTTCTTCCTGATTATAACCCTAAGCAACTAGTCTAGCTTTATTCCTAGTTATTACTCCATTTTCATCCATCTTATTCGTAAACACCCATCTAGTTCCAATAATATGTTTATTTTCTGGTTTAGGAACTAAGATCCATATTTTGTTTCTCTCAAATTGATTAAGCTCTTCTTGCATAGCAATTATCCAGTCATTGTCCATGAGAGCTTCTTTGATATTTTTAGGTTCTACTTGAGAAACAAAGGCTGTGAAATTACAGAAGTGTCTAAGAGACTTTCTAGTTGCAACTCCTTTTGAGATTTCTCCTATGATGTTGTCAATAGGATGGTTTTTATTAAATTTCCACTCCTTAGGTAAGTCATCTTCCCTTATAGGTTCTATACAATCAATATTAGTTGGAGGTACTATTTCATTAGGTTCTTTTGGATCTGTAACACCCCGTTTTTCATAAGCGAGGGTGTATTTTTTTTCAAAAGAAATTAAAATAAAACAGAGAAAATAAATAAGGTAACACCTTTTTATAAATAATTATGTCATTATAATTTACAAGCAGCAGAAAAAGTTCTCAAAATATGAATTCAAAATATTTGCATATCAAAAGTGGTACAGTCTTCCAGTTTAAAAATAAAGGCAACCCAAAAGAAAGACATATGTTCCCTCTATCAACCTAGTCTGATCATTCTACAAAACAACTAAACACCCTGAGTGATCTCCACGCGCCCCGTGAGATCCTCCTAACGTAGCTCAATCAAGCATTCCCATCTACATTCCCATCCGTAGGGTACGAACCGGTAGGATCATCTTGGCTCTCATCTGAGGGCAAAGCCCAGATTTCCACAATAGTTGTAAAGGGTCACCAACCGAAATTAACAGTTAACACATAACATTTAAGTATTTAAATGCATAAAATATCCTCTCAACTAAGCATGCACCTTAATAGGATTTTCCATATGCTAAAAGTTCATATATTTCTTGCCAAATGTAAATGAAATCAAATAAAGTTCTCAATCCATCAAGTAATATATAACTGACCAAGACATTGATAAATCAATTGAGCAATCAATTATCTAACTCAAAATAAGATTTTCCACTGAGCCAATCAATTGGGCAAATCGATTTCCTGAAAGTTTTTAGTGAAAATTGAACTTTGAACTTACATCAATCGATTGGGGAAATCGATTTCGTGAAAGACTGAGCCCCTGTATTGGCCAAATTGATTGGGCAAATCGATTTCGTGAAAGACAGAGCCCCTGTATTGAAGCCAATCGATTGGGCAAATCGATTTCGTGAAAGACAAAGCCCCTGTAATGAATCTAATTGATTTGCTAAATCGATTGCTTAAGTGGTTTTGAAAAAACACATTACCAAATCGATTGGGTAAATCGATTCCCGTATAAATTCTTCCAAAAACACATAAACTAACTCAATCATATTCAAACACAACTCCAAATCTTAACAGTTAGCAATTTCCACACAAACAACAAGACAATTGGGTTTCGAAATAGTTTTACCATCCATCACACTTACACACGAGAATCAATACATAGCACTTAGAAAATTCAACACAATTACAATTACATCTCAGGTTCAAAACACTCAGTCATAAACTTGAAACAAACACACTACACACAATCTGTTCCAAAACATAGCACTTAGTAATATCATCATAGTCATAAATTTGAATCAAACACGACTCGTGTGCCAAGCACCCTAATGCAACGCGTATATGCGAAAATGCATGGACTCGGAATTCCAAACCAAAACACTCCTTGAAGGGCCGTAAATCATAATTGTACTGCCTATCGCAGGCCAAAGTACCAATTACCGAGGTGCCACCTATCACGGGTCAGCATGATTTACTAAAAAGCGTAAATCGTAAACGTACCACCTATCACGGGTCAGTACTGTTTACCGAGGTGCCACCTATCACGGGTCAACATGATTTACCAAAAGAAAAAGCGTAAGTCGTAAGTGTACCGCCTATCACAGGCCAAAGTACTACTTACCGAGGTGCCACCTATCACGGGTCAGCACAACTCACCAAAAAGTAAATCGTAAACGTACCACCTATCACGGATTAGTACTGTTTATCGAGGTGGCAGCTATCACGGGTCAACACAATTTACCAAATGAAATGCATGAGCATACACTGACTCCATCCACAACGATCGTTAAGTAAATGCAGATATTAAAAGATTCCCCATTTTTAATACTCATTTACTTAACCGATTTTCACACCAGACATTAAGCAAACATACATATTAAGAGATTCCCCATTCTTAATATACTTTTGACTTAAACGATTTCCTCAACAAAACATTCAGTAAACAAGACATTAAGAGATTCCTCATTCTTAATACTCATTTAACTGAAACCATTTTCAAAAACAAACATTAAGTAAACAAGACATTAAGAGATTCCCCATTCTTAATTCTCATTTAACTTAAACGATTTTCCAAAACAAACATTAAGTAACCAAGACATTAAGAGATTCCCCGTTCTTAACGCCCAGTTAACTTAAACGATTTTCAAAACAACATTAAGTAAATGAGACATTAAGAGATTCCCCATTCTTAATTCTCATTTAACTTAAACGATTTTCACAAACTCACATTAAGTAAACAAGACATTAAGAGATTCCCCATTCTTAATACTCGTTTAACTTAATGGTTTTCAAATTCCACACAAAACAAACTCAAACATGCTTTCACATTCAATCCATAATTCACACCAAATCATTTTTCCACACAATCCACCACTCAAACACATAAGTTTCATTTACTCAAAATCATACATAAATGAGTTTAAATTCATTTTCCACGAAACATTCATCAATATAACCAAAACCTAACTCTAAGATTTTACCCATAAAGCCTTAGATGCATTTTCCCAAATCAATACTCCAACCCTAACAAAATTATTTTCCACATAACCACATATAAGGCCCTAAATGCAAACTAAAATTTTGGAAGGAGCCCTTACCTTCACGTTAGCTTTAACGTTCGATTACGGTACCGCGAGTAAATCCGGTAAAATCTCCGCTCACAATGTCGCGTCCAAAGTTGGTCCACTAGCACCGTAGCACGGAGGTGAGCAACATTCCCTTCTATCACTTCTTGAAAGGAGGCTTAGATCTAGATGAAATGGGAAGGTTTGTATTTGAATCCCTAATACCGTTTTTCTTCATTTTCGAAGCAACAAGGAAGTATGAAGCTGAGAAAACCTTGCTCTCTTATCCACTAATCCTTGGGTTTCTATTTGTGAAGAAAAGGAGGCAAAGAAAGCAAAGAAAAAGAATAACAATGGAGGAAGGAGGAAGTTGGGCGTGCGAGACAGGGAGAGAGAAAATGTGTTTCAGTTTTCCTTTGGTTTTCCTTTCTTCCTTTTTCCTTCCTTTCTATTTCTTTTCTTTTTGTTTCCTTCCTTTCCTTTTTTTATATATATATATATATACATATATATATATATATTAATTATAATTAACAAATATCTCAAAATATTTAGATATTTATTAAATTACCCTTTCACCCATAACGCATTAACTCTTCGTAAAAGATTCACCGCAGTTAATTTAATTTATTTATTGACGAGTAATTCTAATCGACATCAAAATATCTTTATGGTCTTATAAACTCCAAAATATTAATAACTTTGGCTAAAAAGCCTCCGAGTTCAATACCAAAAATACACCAAAATACATAAAATACACTTTAAAATTATGGGTCTTACAGGATCAGATTCTACAATTTCATCCAGTGAATCACCAACTATAAGAGAGGTGCTTTTCAAGTTTTTAGCAAACATTTCATCAAATTTTACATGAAAAGACTCATCTATAGTTTTAGTTTTAGTTCTTTTATTGTAGATCCTATAGGCCTTACTAGATTGTGAATATCCTAGAAAAATTCCCTCATCTGCCTTAGAGTCAAACTTTCCTAGATGCTCTTTTCCATTATTCAATACAAAACATTTGCATCCAAAGACTCTAAAGTAAGCAGTGTTTGGTTTTCTACCTTCGTATAATTCATAAGGTGTTTTTCTGAGTATAGGCCTAATTAGAACTCTATTTATGACATGTGTGGCTGTGTTAATTGCATCAGCCCACAAATTTTTTGGAAGATTAGAGTCATTGATCATTTTCCTTGCAAGTTCTTCTAGAGACCTATTCTTCCTTTCTACAACTCCATTTTGTTGTGGAGTTCTTGGGGCTGAGTAATTATGGTGAATTCCATTTTGTTCACAGTAGTTATTAAAGGATTCATTTTGAAATTCTCTACCATGATCACTTTTAATGGAAATTATTTTCTGATTCTTCTCATTTTGAACTAAATTTGCAAATTTTTTGAAAATAGAGAAGGCCTCACTCTTGTGAGTCAGAAAATGTATTAATTGTAGAGCCCTATTAGTTTGTACTAAGTTTATTGGTGGGAAAGAAGACTTAACTAAATTACTTTTCTCACAAGAGTGACACAATTTATCTTTAGTGAATTTTCTATTTGGGAGTCCTAGCACTAGTTGTTTACTAACAAGTTTGTTAAGATGATCTACATGTATGTGAGCTATTCTTTTATGCCACAACATATCTTCATCAGATTTAGATAACAAACAACAAACATCATTTACAGGCAAAAAGTCAAGATAAATCATGTATATGTTATTTACCCTTTCACCTACTAATTTCATGCTATTATCTTCTTTGTGCTCAATTATACAAGACTGAGATGTAAAGTTTACCTAGAATCCTTTATCACACAACTGACTAATACTAAGCAAATTGTGTTTCAAACCTTTTACATAGAGAACGTCCTTGATTACCGTTGTTGATTCGCTCCCTATGTCTCCAATACCAAGTATTATACCTTTGTTGTTGTCACCGTACTTTACATATCCACCATTTTTTAAATTCAGAGACAAGAATTTTGATTTGTCTCCTATCATATGCTTGGAACATCCACTATCCAGGTACCATGAGTGCATTTTGGATGTCAAGCATATTTGCAACACAGAATCAAACTTTGGTTTTAGGTACCCAATTTAAATTGGGTCCTGGAGGGTTAGTTTCAAGCATAGGTTTCTTTACTATACAAATTTGTTTCCATCCTTTATTAGCAAGCTTTTTCAATTTGGAATTAAAAGAAATATGTCCCTTTTTACAACAAAAATGACATGATAAAGCAGAGGATGAACTTTGATTTGGTTTAGTGAAGACATCATGCATATGCTTTGATCTAACAAATCTTTGATTCTTTTTAGCATTTCTGTTTTGTCTATATCCAATTCCAGATTTTTTATTTACATTTCTCTGGTTGTTGAGAAGAACATTTAGTTTGTTTTTACTACATGTAAATTTTGCTAAATTAGATTTTAATGAATCAACTTTTCTTTCAAGTTCAATGCACTTAGTGAGTTATCATGTGATTCTTTTTTCAAATGTTCATTCAAGTCTTCAATCACCTTATGATCTTTTTTAATTTCTTCACATATCATGCATTGTTTTTCTAAAAAGAATCGATTATCGCATTTCTTGTTTTTCTTGAATCTTGAAAATATAAGAACTAATCGATTTGCCAATCGATTCTTTTAATGCATAAATCAGAAACTGATATTTAGTTCATATCAGAATCGATTGAATAATCAATTATAGGTGTTTTGTTCAAACTACGAGATCAAAACAATCAATTACTCAATCGACTCACATTCATTGACATAATTGATTTGGCAGTGGGCTAAATTCTCCCTGTAACTCAAACATTTATTCCAATCGATTTGACTGATCACAGTGACTCAAATGTTTTGCTCCAATCGATTTGTCAATCGATTTGACTAGTCGCAGTGACTCTGATGTTTTACTCCAATCGATTTGCCAATTGATTTGGCTTGTTACAGTAGCTTAGCCACTTAGTTGAAATCGATGTGCCAATCAATTATGCAATAAGTTTCTGATAAATGATTAACCGGTTCATTCTTTCAATCGATTACCTAATCGATTAGTGCAAATCTTGCAACTTAAGAAACTTAGTTCAATTGATTATCCAATCAATTTCGTTGATCATAGAACCCATGTCTGATGAAAAAGTATTTTTGTAATCGATTTGCCAATCAATTAACTATCATGAGCTTGGTTCTGTGAATCACCAAATAGATTACTCAATTGATGTGAAAATCGATTGTCCAATTGACTTGTCAAAACCCAGAACACAGGTTTTAGTGTAAACCTTTAAGTAATCGATTTGCCAATCTATTTACTTAGTGAAACCTTCATTCTGTGAGTTAGACAATCGATTGCCCAATTGATTTATCTCATGATGTATTACTTGATTTATTTCTTGATTGATTAATACTTGTTTTATGATTTCATTGGCAGATATTATGTGAGAAATCATTATGATTAAGTCTACCTAATAGATACTATTAACACTAGACACATCTATACATCATTCTTCAAGCTGATAGTATATCATCCATCTTTGATTGATTGCTTGACTTCCAAGTTTTGTCCAAATGTGTAGTGTTTGTTCATTTCCTAAAACATTCCTCAATTCAAACCATTAGATCAATCAACTAATGCATATACATTGCATGTTTGGACATTATATCAAAATCATGATTAAAGAGGTATATGTCTAGTATTCTCCCCTATCTCAAAGTCATGATCAGGGAGTCATATGTCTTACACCAGCCACTTAGGCAACTATAAAGATAACAATATTAAAAACACAAATCACCAGTCACTCAGGCAACCACAAATATAACAATATTTAAAACACAAACCACCAGTCACTTAGACAACCACACATATACAATATTCAAAACACAAATCAACGGCCACTTAGGCAACCAACAAAGATAACAATATCTATATCACAAATCACCAACCACTTAGACAACCACAAAGATAAAATATTCAAGGTTATTTTAATCATATAGACATCATGATTTTATTCTCATGGATGCTTACGACCAAGAGTCATTAATTTTGTCATCCCAGATATAGAACACACAAACACATGAATAAATGTCTTAGAGTCACAACTTTCATACTATAAACTATAAAATTGGATTAGCGACACGTTATTAATAGACATCAAAACTCAAATAACAAAGAAAATATACAAATATAAACTTTATTTGTTTAAATATAAATTTTCTCCCATTTTTAGTCATTTAGGCGTACAAATCAAGGTTTAACACCAAACACATTACAAAAATCAACTTAATCATGTTATCACAATTAAAAATTAAAACTTTGAAATAAAATAGCACAAAAATCATATCACTAACGAGATCATAATTAAAATCATAATTTTATAATTAAGCACCTAGACAACACAAAAAAATCGCAAATTTACATGAAGTTTATGGCAACACATATATTACTCATGTTACAATAATAAAAATCAAACTTTTATGATTAAGTTTATCAAGACCAAACTTATTACTGATAATAAAACAAAACATTGTAGTGGAATTCTTTAAGGCAACCATAAAATCAATATTTTTCTTTTAAGACATCAAGACGTCATATCTATATCTTACAAACTATTAATTTAATATCTAACCTAACCTTGCATGGGGGAAAATCCCTTACCTTTGACGCTTTCTTTCTTAACACCTTTAAATTTGCACGAGAAATAACTCGTGAGGAAAAGATGGACTCAACATGAATAGATATTGGGATTTACATCTTAGAAAACTATTTTGGGAGTTTACGAATTATAAATAGGTGTGACAACAAGAGTTCTAATGGAAATGTATGAACAAAAGGAGCAGTCGTGAGATTGTTAAAGTAAATGGGTTTCAATAGCTACTTACGTTGCAATGTTATCATTTATTTCTTGTCTAAAATTGAAATGCACTTAATTTCAAAATTATGCTACCTATAAGACCCTTAATTTTAAATCCTAAATTATACAATTTTAGGAAATTTTGTGTGGAATTCTTAGGCTGTTAGCCCAGTTTTCGGTATTTAGTGAGTTAAAGGCCAAAAATACATTTTGGAAATTGGATTAAAATTATTTGTCGAAGAATAATTTATTTAGGTTTCGAAGAATATAATTCTGGGCAGTTTTGTTCAAAATATCTTAGGTTGTTGGAAATTGTATTTGACAATTGAGTTGCGACGAGAGTAGATATTTTTAACAAAAAGTGGTTTGGGAAGTGACGGGTGAAATGGTAATTTTAATAAATATCTAAAGATTTTGAGATATTTGTTAATTATAATTAATATATATGTATGTATATATATATATATATATATATATATATATAGAAAGAAAAGGAAAGGAAGGAAAAAGAAAGAAGAGAAAAGGAAAGGAAAGAAAGGCAAAAGAAAAGAAACGTAACATTTCCCTTCTTCTTCCTCTGCCTCGCGCTCACCCTTCTTCTCCCCTTTTTCTTCTTCGTTGTTTTTGCTTCCTTTTTCGTTTTTTGGCTTCAAGAATAGAAACCCAAGGATTAGTGGGTCAGAGAGCAAGGTTTTCTGAGCTTCATACTTCCTCGTTGTTTCGAAAACGAAGAAAAATGGTATTAGGGATTTCAAAACCGTCAAACACAAACCTCCCCATTTCATCTAGATCTAAGCCTCGTTTCACAAAGAGATAGAAGGGAAAGTTGCTCACTACCATGCTACGGCGCTAGGGGACCAATTTTGGAAGCGATGTTGTGAGCGGAGAATTTGCAGGAGTTACTCGCGGTACCGTAATCGCACGTTAAAGCTAACGTGAAGGTAAGGGCTCCTTCCAAACTTTTAGTTTGCATTTAGGGCCATATATGTGGTTGTGTGGAAAAGAATTTTGTTAGGGTTGGAGTATTGATTTGGGGAAAATGTATCTAAGGCTTTGTGGGTAAAATCTTAGAGTTAGGTTTTGGTTATATTGATGAATGTTTCGTGGAAAATGAATTTAAACTCATTTATGTATGATTTTGAGTAAATGAAACTTGTTGTGTTTGAGTGGTGGATTGTGTTGATTTGTGTTCGTCGTTTTTGACGTGTTCTTAATTAATACTGATGAAATTTGATATGTGTACGGTTGGATTTTGTGGAGAAATGAATTGATGTGTTTTGGTGTGAATCGTGGATTGAATTTGATAATATGTTTGAGTTTGTTTTGTGTGTAATTTGAAAACCGTTAAGTTAAATGAGTATTAAGAATGGGGAATCTCTTAATGTCTTGTTTACTTAATGTTTGTTTTGAAAATCGTTTAAGTTAAATGAGTATTAAGAATGGGGAATCTCTTAAAGTCTAGTTTACTTAATGTTTGTTTGGTAAATCGTGCTGACCCGTGATAGGTGGCACCTCGGTAAACAGTACTGACCCATGATAGGTGGTACGTTTACGATTTACATTTTTGGTAAATTGTGTTTGTCCGTGAGAGACTGCACAGGTGTTTGTCCGTGAGAGACTACGCCCTGGTAAATTGTGTTTGTCTGTGAGAGACTGCACAAGTGTTTGTCCGTGAGAGACTACACCCTGGTAAATTGTGTTTGTCCGTGAGAGACTGCACATGTGTTTGTCTGTGAGAGACTACACCCTGGTAAATTGTGTTTGTCCGTGAGAGACTGCACAGGTGTTTGTCCGTGAGAGACTACACCTTGGTAAATTGTGTTTGTCCTTGAGAGACTGCACAGGTGTTTGTCCGTGAGAGACTACACCCAGGTAAATTGTGTTTGTCTGTGAGAGACTACACCCTAGTAAATTGTGTTTGTCCGTGAGAGACTGCACAAGTGTTTGTCCGTGAGAGACTACACCCAGGTAAATTGTGTTTGTCCGTGAGAGACTGCACAGGTGTTTGTCCGTGAGAGACTTCACCCTGGTAAATGGTTATTTGTTGGTTCATTTTGTCTGTGTGGGTATTGTTGCTTCAAGATAATTCCATGTGATTTGTTGGTTCATCATGTCCGTGTGGGTATTGTGTTATAAGTGCTAAGTGTTATGTTTGGAATTGTGTGAAAGCAGGTTTGATTGCAAAACTATTTCGAAGCTCACGATGTTGTGGTGATTGTGTTATAAGTGTTAAGTGTTATGTCTTGGAATTGTGTGAAAGCATGTTTGATTGCAAAACTATTTCGAAGCTCACGATGTTGTAGTGATTGTGTTATAAGTGTTAAGTGTTATGTTTTGGAATTGTGTGACAGCATGTTTGATTGCAAAACTATTTCGAAACTCATGATGTTGTAGTGATTGTGTTATAAGTGTTAAGTGTTATGTTTTGGAATTGTGTGATAGCATGTTGATTGCAAAACTATTTCGATGTTCATGATGTTGTAGTGATTGTGTTGAAATTGCTAAGTGTTAAGATTTGGAGTTGTGTATGAATGTGATTGAGTTAGTTTATGTATTTTTGGAAGAATATACAGGGGAGTGGATTTCCCAATCTATTTGATGAGTTACAGGGACTTCGCAAATTTTCCAAAATCGATTTACCCAATCGATTTTGTAATATATTTTTCAAAACTATTTAAGAAATCGATTTAGCAAATCTATTGGATTCATTACAGGAGCTCAGCAAAATTGACAAATCGATTTGGTAAATCGACTGGCTTCAATACAGGGGCTCAGTTTTTCATTCAATCGATTTCCCCAATCGATTGATTTAAGCCCAGAGTTCAGTTTTCACTAAAAACTTTCAGGAAATCGATTTGCCCAATCGATTGGCTCAGTATAAATTCTTATTTTGAGTTAGATAATCGATTACTCAATTGATGTATGAATGTTTTGGTCAATTAGGTATTACCTGATGGATTGAGAACTTTATTTTGATTTCATTTTCATTTGTTAAGCATTATATGAACTTTTAGCATATGGAAAACCCTTTTAAGGTGCATGCTAAGTTGAAAGGGTATTTTGTGCATTTGAAAACTTAAATGTTATGTGTTAACTATTAATTACGGTTGGTGACCCTTTACAACTATTGCGGAAATCTGGCCTTTGCCCTCAGATGAGAGTCAGGACAATCATACCGGTTCGAACCCTACGGATGGGAATGTAGATGGGAATGCATGACTGGAGCTATGTTTGGAGGATCTTACGGGGCGCGTGGAGATCACTCAGGGTGTATAGTTTTTGGTAGAATGATCAGATTAGGTTGACATAGAGGGAACAAATGTCTTTATTTTGAATTGCATTTATTTTAAATTGGAAAATTGTATCTTTACTAATATTGTCATCATGACAGTGTATTTTCGATGAGTTCCATGTACCATTTTTTTTAGGTGTAAATACGTTGGATTCATATTTCGAAAAACTTTTTCGCTGCTTATAAATTGAAATGACTTAAATATTTATCAAAAGGTATTTCCTTATTTATTTCTCTGTTTTATTTTAATTTCTTTTGAAAAAAAACATATACCCTCGCTTTGAAAAACGGGGTGTTACACTACCAATGATTACTATTTCTTTATCTTTAATTTTATTAGGTTGTTACAATGTGATATGATCCTAATAGTCATGGTTTAGTTTAAGGATTGTTCTAGGTCGGAAACTTACAAATTTGAGTAAAAAATCGCGTATAGCTGGAGAATGCGATAAACAGCACTACGAAACTCCGAATCAGGCGATTCCAAAACGAGGTCAAAGATGACGTTATGAAACACAAATTAGGCTGTTGAATCACTGAAAACAAGTATGTAGATCTCAAGATATGAACGCAGGTTATTGAAAACGAAAATTGATAGAATTGGAGTATTAGGGTTTTATATAAAGGAAACTCAAAATTATTATCCAGCAAAGAAACCAAGAACAAAATGGCGCCACAATCTAGGGATTGATAAACCAAAAAGAACGCCACAAGGATTAACAACCTTGATAAGTTCAAGATGAATTCTTTCAAGAACTCTAGAGAGCAAAGCCTCACAAAAATATAATATTCAAAATCTCTATTCCATGAGGTTACAAATGCTTATTTATACTAAGTCTATCTCTAAACCTTAATGGGTCATAAGTGACATCATTCTCTAGGTCCATAATGGTCTTACATCTTATTTTTTTTCTAAAATAAGCTTAACGTAAGGATGTAAAGTATCTTCACTTACACATAACAAAAACTAAATCAATAATAAAACTATTACAATTCCAAATCTAAGCAAACTAAGAATTAATACAAGCCAAATTAAAATAAAGTTCATCATAATTTATTAAAATATGAATCATCTTCATGCTCTTGAGATCCTTATCACAAAGCCAATTGAAATCATGTGTATTTATGTGTATGAGTTAATTAGGATTAACTAGTAGAGTTCACCATATATTGCAGGGTGTCACACCACTCCTTTTAATTAAACAAATAAATTAGAGAGTGTCGTATCATTATTTAATTTTTTATCTAATAGTTACGAAACCAAAAATTGCATTGAATTATTTTTGTAGAGAATTAAAATAAGATTATAATTTTAGTTTAAAAGAGAAGAATGCATGAGATACAAAAAAGGAGACTAGTCTTTTTGTTGTCCTCGCTTAATTATAAAAAAAAAACTCATAATTAAATTTATACTCTTCATTTAAATAATAAATTAAATGTGTTAAAAATAAGTTAATGCACATTATGCAAAGAAAATACCATCAATTATCATAAAATCTTGTCATAGAGGAGGATAAAAGAATGAGTCAAATCATAATTTTTTTTTTATACTAAAGATGGATGAACCAAAAATATTTTTAAACTTATACGTTGAGTTTCACT
>JBBPBT010000850.1:765381-789423 GCA_037974875.1 Cicer bijugum | reverse complement strand
ATATATATATATGGGTGTCTCAATACTTACTCGCTTGAAAATAGTTTTAAACTAAGAGAAAAAACAAATGGAAAAACTGCATACACGTATTGTATTATTTCTTAAAAAAGATCAAGTAAAATTATGTAGGATCTCCATTAGTGTCACAAAAATTACTTAATTAACAACAATTCGACTAAAGTATAAAAACTTGAAGTGTATAGACCTTATTAAACACATGAACTAGTTAATGCAAACTAATGAGCACATAAAGAAAAACAAAAGAGACAACAGTGAGAATGCCATTTATTAAAATAAAGCAAATTTAGAATTTTATATTTATAACAATAATTTAAAATTTGAAAAATAAAACAAGAGGGATAGCATAGATCCTTTCAAAAAAATTCATTTCTATAGAGAAAATGACAATGCAATACTAATATGAAAAATTCATAGGTAATAATTTTTAGTTTGCATATAGGGATTCTATATCTGTGATTGATGTATGATTAATGTTGTTGATTTTGTTAGTAATGGTTAAAGAATTAAATTTGATGTGTTTAAGTTAAGTAATGAGTTATTTTCAAATAAATGAGTTTGAACGAAAGTTGAAATTTTACAAAAAAAATTTAGAGTTGTTAAAGTTGTGAAAAAGTTCAAATTTTAACTAAGTTAAAGAGTTTGAGCAAAAAGTTAGACTGGAATTAAAATGGCTAGAGTTTAAAATGTTACTCTTTTAATTACTCTTGGACTGAGTTTAAAAAGAAAAAGTTTAGAGTATTTTATTAACTCAAAATTTTGGTGTTTTAATAGTCGAGTGTGTGAATGTGTGATTTGGACAATATTTGTTTTATTAAGTTTTAACTAAATAATGTAGATTATTTGGTTTTAAATGTTTGATGTGTGAAAAAAAATTAATTTTGGGACTTTGTTTGTGGTTGAATTAATTTTACTGTGAACAAATTGTTATAAATATTTATGTTTTTGTAGTTAGCTCATCGAGTCTAGAAAAGTAATCGAGACCGTTGGCATCGAGTTAGTGGTGGGAAGAACTCTGATATATTAATGTTGTTGTGGTGATTAAGTTTTGATGTGGTTATGTATTCATAATTGATAATATGTGCGTTATGAATTTTATTTAGGAAAATCTGTTTTGAGTATACTCTGTGATACGTTTGAAAAATCGTTAGTGTTAAATCAGTATTAAAAATGGGGAATCTTTTAATAGTTGTATTTACTTAAATGATTATGGTGAAAAGAGTCAGAGTATGCTCATTTATTTCATAGCTTGTGGTGACCGTGATGAGCCACATTGTCAATGGTGACCACGATGGGCCACAATGTTAAGTGGTTATTGTGATGGGCTATAAAGTTAAGTGGTGACCGTGATGTGCCACAGGGTGGTTCCATGTGATAGTTGGTTCATCTTATCCTTACGAGGATTTAACTAATGTGTAAGACCTGTGATAGGCTACACTCTTGTAAATGGTGCTAGCTTGTGAGAGACTACACCTCGGTAATTAGTACAAAGGTCTATGATAGGCGGTACAATTATGATTTACGCTCCTTTGAGGAGAGTTTCTGTTGGAAATTCTGGAATCATGTGCATTGGCATATAGGCATTACATTAGTGTGCTTGGAACGCAATCCATGTTTGTTATACAACGATGATTGTATATCCATACTCGATTGTAGTTTGTTATTGAATCGTAATTGCTTTGAGGTGTGAATTTATGTTGATTAAGTTTCAATGTAATTATGTGTTCATAATCGATGTTATGAATGTTTGATGTGTGATTGAGGTGTGATTTTTGTGGAGATTAATTTGGTGTGAATTATATGTTCATAATTGATATTATGAATATTGGAAGTGTTATTGATGGACTTTGTATGGTAATTGTTATTTATCAATTTCATTTGGTGATCCTTTACAATTATTGTAGAAATTTGGGATTTGCACTCAGATGATACCCGAGTTCGTTCTAGTGACTGTTACCTTGACGACGCAAACATCGTTAGACTTCCTTGACCGAGACTCGTCGACTGCTTGGGTATACAACCCAATCTCAAGCAAGACTACTTGTACGGGGATGGTAGTGAGGACAAGTAGGAAAGCTGGAGCAGTATACCTCGTGGAGCTCACTCGCGAGAGGATTGAGTATCTGGTACCTTCAGGGTTGGTGCTTGGGATGAATGGAGCACAGGAAGATGCAGAGGATTCCTCAATTAGAGTTGAGGTGGAGGCAATCGTAGGAGCTGGAGATACAATGGTTGGACCCGACATTGGAAAAAAGGATAAGGGGCCGATGACAGTGGAGCAAGAGATTGCAGGACCGTCTAGACGGGCCGAGCTAGAGCTTCCATTTCCAACCGACTTTCGCTGAAATAACAGACTATTTTGAGATCCCAGTGCCGCTGAAGCCACCTATCTAGTTCGTGCATCTGACTTCTAAGGAAACCGATCCATCTATGGATGTTGATGAGGAGGAGGTTACTTTGAAGATGGATACTGCGTCATAAGGCACTTGCGGAGTGTGTGGAGGTCACCCGTGTTATTGTAGTTGCTAGTGAATGATCAGATTAGTTTTGTTGTATAAATATTTAGTGTCTTTGGTGGTCGTACTTATTTTATTTTGGGATGATTGTATCTATAACTTATATTGTCAGTTGACTTTTATTCGGTGGGTCCATGTTTCAGTTTTTTTGTCGTGACCATGGGGGAATAACATTCTTGGAGCAGTGCTGATGAGGACATATAATGTATAACCAAGGAAGAAAGCCTAGAGGATATTCAAGGTCTTGGAACCCCAATGACAAGAGCAAGGTCAAAGAAGGCGAATAAGGTTCTAAATAACTTGATAACCACTTTATTTGAAGCAAGTTCAACTCATGCAGAATTCAAGCCCAAGATAGTCAATTGCTTAACCCAAATTGAATAAGTTAACGAATGAAGGCGGCATCTATGTGTTAACAAATTTTAATATTAGTTTTAATTAAAGTAATAGACTGAATTAATAAGAAATTTGGGTGTAACTGTAAAAATTTCAGTTCGGCCAAATTTAGAGAACTTTTTACGAGTTGTCATTGTAAAAGGCAAACCCTTATTTTTTTTAAGGCATATTTTGAATATTATATTTGTGAGGCTTGCTCTCTAGAGTTCTTGAAGTAATTCATCTAGAACTTATCAAGGTTGTTAACCCTTGTGGCGTTCTTTTTGGTTTATCAATCCTTAGATTGTGGCACCAATTTGTTCTTGGTTTCTTTGCTGAATAATAATTGAGTTTCCTTTACATCAAACCCTAACACTCCAATTCTATCAATTTACAAGTTCAGTAACTTGTGTTCATATCTCGAGTTCTACATACTTGTTTTCGGTGATTCAACAGTCTAATTCGCGTTTCAGAACACCATCTTTCATCTTGTTTTGGAATCGCCCGATTTAGAGTTTCGTAGCGCCGTTTATCGTATTCTTTAGCTATACACAATTTTTGACCCAAATTTGTAAGTTTCCGACCTAGAACGATCCTTAAAGTGAACCATGACTAACAAGATCATATCATGTGGTATCAGAGGTTGGGTCTAGGTTTGGAATTGAGGAAAATTTTGTATATGCATTTTTTTTTGTGAAACCTAAATTGCTAGTTGTGTTTTTGTTGAATTGTTGGTCTTAGCTAATTGGTTTGTTGCTGCTACTTGAAAAAAAATACAAAAAAAAAAAGAAGAATACAAAAAAAAAGTATATAGTACTGTTAAAAGTAGTGCACACTACCTGTTTGACATAATTCCTTAGATTAATTTTCCAATCACATTACTACTATTTTGTGTTACTCTAAATTCTTCATACTGATTTTTGGGTTAAAATATTAAAGTTCTTGTTGATTCAATTAAGAACTTTAAGAGAGCAATTGAGTGATTTATGGTTGAAAATTTTGGAGATTGAATATGGAGGATTAATGTTTGAAAATTATAGTGACTCATGTTTGGTGAAATTGATGTGTTCATAATTTATATTATGAATTTTTGAGAAAAAATTTATGTGTGGATTGGTGGAAAGAGAATTTAATTCAATTTATGTTTGGATTGGTGGAAAATGAATTTAATTCAATTTGTGTGGATTGAATTTGGAAATGTGATTTATGTGTGTTTGTGGAAATTGAAATTGGTGTGAATAAATATGTTTGAGTATGCTCTGTGTTGTATTTGAAAAATCATTAATGTTAAATGAGTATTAAAAATGGGGAATCTTTTAATAGCTGCATTTACTTAATGATTATGGTGAAAAGAGTTAGAGTATGCTCATGCATTTCATAGTACATGGTGACCGCGATGGGGCCATGGTGATAGTGGTGACCATGATGGGCCATGGGATGATGCCATGTGAATTGTTGGTTCATCTTATCATTGTGGGGATTGTCGCGTCGTGTTGATCAGTAAGAGATTGCACTCTAGAATGTGTTGATCTGTGAGTGATTGCACTCTAGAAAATCGTGCTGGTTTGTGAGAGACTGCACGCTAGTAAATTATGCTGATCCGTGAGAGATTGCACCTTGGTAATTAGTACTGGTCTGTGAGAGGCTGTACAATTATGATTTACGCCCCTTCGAGGAGGGTTTTGGTTAGGAATTCTAGAATCATGCATTTTGGCATATACGCATTCCATTAGAGTGTTTTACACGCGAGTTATGTTTGTTATACTATGATGATTGTATATACATATTCGATTGTTGTTGTGATTTGTCGTAATTGCTTTGAGGTGTGAAGTTGGGTTGATTAAGTTTTGATGTAATTATGTGTTCATAATTGATTTAATGAATATTCGAAGTGTTGATTGATTCAGAGCCATTTCAGAATTGAAAATCTGCATTTTCTCAATTGTATTCGGCTACGACAATGCAGTTTGTCAAAACTTCATTTTTCAAAATTGTTTATGCATTTTTGGACATATTAAAACCCTTTTGAGGAGTATGCTAAGACGAAAGGTTCTTTTGAGCATTTGAAAGTATAAGAATTTAGCTATGTGATATTTGTTAATTTCGGTTGGTGACCTTTACAATTATTGTGGAAATCTGGGCTTTGCCCTCAGATGAGAAACAGGATCATCCTACTGGTTAGTATCCTGATGATGGGAAAGTAGTTAGTCATACTTGAGTGAAGCTGTGTCAGGAGGATCTTGCGGGGTGCGTGGAGATCACCCGGGTTGTGTAGTTTTTGTAGCATGATCAGATTAGGTGGTTGTATAAGGACTAGATATCTTTCTTTTGTGATTATATTTATTTCATTTTGGAAAATTGTATTCACGCTTAAATTGTTTGATGTCTTTTCTTTTGATGGGTCCATGTTCTATTTTTTGATGTGATGTGGGGAAAGTTAAAATTCTTGGGGCAGTGCTTTTGTACAGGTCTGCCGAGAATACCCCAGGGGTATGCGCTATGATCGATAAGCCTCATTGCCCCGGTCTATTTTGATGTTTGAATACTTTGAATTTTATTTTTCAAAAAAATTATTTTGTTCCTTGTAAATATTTGTTGACTTTGTCGTTATGTTACGACTTAATTATTTATCCAAAAGTATTTTCTTTGTTTTATTTCTTTGTTTTTTGTTTTAAAAAAAAAATCCACTCGCGTTGTTAAAAATCGGGGTGTTACAATTATCGTCTCAAAAAAACTATTTTAGTTTGTTTGTATTTATGACGTAAATATTCGAGACTTTTGTCGTTTGTGTTATGACGAGTTATTTTTAATATTTATTTTTGAACAAACAAAAATACATACGTGTTGTTAAAAATCGGGGTGTCACAGTTTCCCCACTATTTTCTATATTTTAAATTCAATTTTGATGGCGACTCTATTGAATTTGAGAAACACTCGAAATTTTAGGTCACGACATCATTCAGTCACATACTTATAATTTAGCACATTATCCACACATTATTTATGGTATATGCAATAATTGTGATATCCCGTAAAGAGTAAAATTTGTACATGATTAATGGATTTTGATCATGAAATATACTTCACAAACTGATGAATCTTACGTCAATCACGGGTCTTCAAATTGATAAAAATTATTCATGATCAAGGAATAAAGAAAATGATCACTTAAGATTTGGACTACAAACAATGATTTAAGAACAAGAACAATGGTTAGGGCAAGGTTTCTGAGAAATAATTATAAACAACATAAACATGCTTTCATGACTTACTGAATGAATGCTGAACAATGAGTATTTCACTTAGCTCTTATTTATATAGTTGTTCAACAACAAATGAAATCGAATACAAATAAAGGATGAGAAAGTTATGAGTATTTTAGTGTTTCTCTTAAATCTCACCAATTTTGATCACCAAAGAAAGATACACAAATTTTTCGTATGATCCAAGTTTGTCGATTAAAATAAGGATCCAAGTCATTTAGACAAGCTACACTACATTAATGTTTAGACTAAAACTTAAGCTAAAAACTTTTATTGACGCATTTTTGGTTGCGTAGGAAATCTTAGAAAAATTCATACAAAATTTATAGAAATAAACTTACGCTAATTCAAAATTTAATTCAAAATATAAACATGCTAAAACTACATTTGAAGTTTTAGATGGTGCATAAAAGTCACCATTTGAGTTATTTTGCGGCTAAAAAATGTATCTAGAGTTAAAATCAAGTCAAAGTTGTTGTAAAGGAGGCTGGTTATAATCCACACTTAGAAGCTACTGATAATTAGCAGAGAAATAATCATGAAGACAATGGTGCAAATAACGACTCCACATATTCTAAGATTCCTTTGAGTGGACGAGTTAAGGACTTTGATGAGAAAATAGATCAAGAAATTGAAACTGTGCAGGGGACCAATGTAGAGGACAACAAAGAAATTGAGAAAGCCTCCAAAACGGAGCATGTTTTGTGCTGATGCTAATGAGGATCTTGAAGAATTAGAGGATGAAGGTAAATTCACTGAGGTTTTGTCCAAGGAAGGAAAAAAAAAAACAAAAGAAATGCCAAGGTATAGCATTGAAGACAAACTTGTACAATACTCATCAATAGCTGTTCCTTCTACTACTTCGCAACGAAATTCCTCTACAGGCATATAAGAGGAATAGCTACACATGATACTAGGTGGGTAGTTAAAAGCTTCTTTTTTCTCTTTGAACCTTGGATGCATTATAGGAATTTCCTTGCTAAATTTTGGATTGTGGATTACGCTTGGCGTGAATTCTTTTTCATTTAATCAAGTCAATCATACCATGGTATGTATATCTGAACAACAAGTCTCATATTATGAGTGATTTTAATGTTGTCCTTAGAGCTCATGAAACATATAGTAGACACATGCCTAAAAAAACTTCATGTGATGAATTTAGAACTTGGTCTGACTCTAATGCTTAAGGTTCAATCTTACCCTTCCTTTTTAAATTAAAATAAAATGTGGCTTGGTCATGACGATTTTAGACACACTACACAAAGATGCTACTTAGACACATGCCTAACCGTGTCAAAATTGCCAATTGACCATGGCAATCGTAGCTAAATATTATTTTATTTTTTTAATATCAATTGCAGGTATGTTCCTGTTTTTGTCATACCTTTCTAACAATAGAGTCAAATCAAACATTGTAATATCAAGAAGACATTATTAACCAATATAGCAACAATAACTAATTAACTTTCTAATGCAATCATTAATATAAAAGTATAAAATAGTTTATACCCACAAAAAAACTTTGATTAAAGTAGTCAAACATTCTAAAATCTTATAAATAAACTAATGAAACATACAAAAATTGTTGACGACATCAAAATAGTCTAGAGCTAAAGCAAAACAATCCACTAAACATCCATCCCTTCCATTTGTAATCCAAATAGCAGCATATTTCTTCTATTTGTAGTCCAAAAATCAAGATGAACTTTACTCGTTAATTATGAGAATTAGAACTTGTCAATTCAAAGCATAATGTAAACAAATGTTTACAAACTAACACTAATGAATGAGTATCATTTTAATAATATCAATCACTATGTCAAGAAATAGAACACGACATTTGCTAGTGACTTAAAGTATAGATCTAAATGCAAAAACTCTTATTAACTTCAATTTCTATATATTATAAGAAATTATATTACTAAGGTGAAGGGAAACCTTGGTTGAAAGTAGGTAACTCATCACCAAATTTTCTTTGCATAAAATTAAGGAGAACTTTAAGTTGATTTTGTGTTTGTGAAAGTTTCTCCTTAATCTCTTTATATCCATTTAGCTTTTCTTTCAAAGTGTGCACTTTCTTTTGTAACTCCTCAACAATTTTTTGGCTAAAGCTACCAACACCCTCAAATTGTGTGAAATATTTGCGCGTCTTGAAAACACTAGTGGGACAAACACCAACACCTAAACCACGCATTTGACTTGAATGTTCAGCTTCGTACACTTTGCCAGTGACATCATATGAATATGCCTTAATCTTTGATGGAACACCTTCAGTGGCAACACGTTCTTGATCTTGAGACAAGTTCTTTGATATCTTTTCCTAGTAGAGAAATAAAAGTTAGATAAATTCCACCATAGTAGCAGCTAGTAAACACTATATAAACAATAGCAATATTATCTTTTTCACTTACTGCAATGGATTTTCCTTCCTCGTTCACATAGTTTCCATTATTTTTAAGCAAAGTTGACAATATAACCTCAGCACGACATACTGGTATATTCAATTGTAGCTCCTAAGATATTAATAAAATATAAATCAATATCAAACTTTCATATACAAATACTTTAATATATTACAAAAATATAATTTATGGATTTAACTTACCATATGACGAGCTCTTCTTGCGTTGCCCGTACAACCCCTAACATGTGAGACTTTAAGTATCTTTCGATTTTTCATATTTTGCTCACTTAGTTTCTACAATTTTCAAATGCTAGTCATTATATGCATTTAATATAAAATATCAATGTACTTTGTTTACTTTGTAAAAGTAATGCAACAAAAATTTATACCATCATTTGTGGTGTTTTATAGTAATTAACAAAAGCAATCCAATCATTTTCAGGCACAGGAGGATCAATAGCAAGTAGGTCTTCCTTACTTTTGTTAAGGTAGAAGTATTTACATTGTAACTTATATTTATAGGTCTTCCATCTTTCTCATAGGATTGCCCATATCCATTTGATACCAGCAGCATAATCATACACAAAATGATCATTGCAAGATTATATAAACATATCAATCTTCATTGAAAAGAAATATAATAAAATAAATGTTCTACGAAGTTTGGATAATAACCTTGATGCAGTTCCAAATTGCTTTAGTATTTTTTTCTGACATTTCATCCCATCTTTCCACAAATATAGGACAAAATGCTTACTTTTTAGCAAGTTCACCGAGAAATCTCACAAATAAATTTGAACCATTATCATTGCCTTGTCCATTAGAACCAATTTCAACCATAATCTTTTTTGTTTTCTCTAGATGCCAAACTTGATTTACTACCATTTTTCAAATTATAATTTCTCCAATAGAAGTATCTAAGTGTGCAAATAATAATAACTCAAGTAAGATAATATATTAATATTTGTACAACCACCACAAAATAAGACAACAAATTTAATGATATGAGATTTTTTACCTTTAACTTTGATAAGTAATGACTCCTCTTTTTGTTGCGATTCAGTTTCATTTGGCTTTGGTGAAGGTTCAACTACATCATCCTCCAAAAGAATGTCTGTCAAGCTTACATCTATAAATTAATCCTCAAGATGATTGTTGTTGAGTTATTGGGGTTGATCTTGGAGAGTTTCATCATCATTTGAATTTTCTTGTCTTTGTAACCATTCTAACATTTCTTGTCCCGAACACCTACGCCTTTTTACCATATCAAATCAAATACCTGCAAAATTTTCTAACAAAGAGATAAAATATATATCTAAAATGTATTCCAAATGATTCATAAGATAATTTATGCATTACATAAACACCAAAAATATAAAGTCTTATATAGCATACTATTTAAAAGCAAAAGAAATATGTTAAAAATTACAAAGTTGATAACTTAAAATATTAAAATACTCTATAAAATTATTCAATCATCTCTATCACTACAACATTTGTTTCATCATTTTCTTGTTCATTGACATCGTCTCACACTAATTGTAGTTGTTCAATATTCCCAACATTTTGCTCACAAAAAGGTATGTCTTCCATTATTGGCTCTTGTGATTCCATAAGGTTCACTTCTCCCATATCATATATATCTCTAGGCTTCATATGAAAAACACAAGACGATCCTTGATCAACCGGATAACCAAGATAAAATACCATTCTAGTATCACTTGCAAGGATGAATGGTTTACACTTGTTAACTCCGGTGTGAATCATACTTGTTTACACCGGTGTGAATCAAATGAGAAAAGTTTACACTTGTTATGCCAAATTTATCTATCTTAACTCCCTTGTTAGGTTTAGTGTCTATCCAAATACATTTGAATAGCACAACCCTTAACTTACCAAACTAATCAAGTTCTATAATGTCTACTAATTTTCCATAATATATGTCATTACTTGAGTTTTCAATAGGTTCTCCTCTAATTGAAAAACTCTGAGTAATAGCAAACACAAGAACACCACTATTTTGGGTTCCTAATCCTTGCTCCTTGCTCATTGTTCGAAACTTAAATCCATGAATGTTATACCCATCAAATCTCCTTGCAATGTTATTTGGTCCTTTAGCAAGCCATTCAATTTCAGTTGTAATATTTGGATCATCTTTTCTTGCAACATAGAAATATTTTAAAAAGTATTACAACAGTTATAAATATAAGAGATTTTTATATGAAAAATTAAGTCAAACTATATATAGATATCCTTACATATTCGTTGAACCATTTGTGATAATTTTTGTGAACATATTCTTCCACAACTCTTAAGGCATTTTTTTTCCCACGATGCATTCTAGTAACTTCTATCTTACACTTTCTACATGGAGAATTTTGGTTAGTACATTTGGTATAGAAATGAATATTGAGATGATAATTAAGTATATGCAAAAATATAAAACTTACTCCCAAAATGCATCAACCAATTCACAATTAGCTAAGACATAGCGATGAGCTTGGATCATCTCCTTTTGTGGAATCAAAAAAATCTTGGAAGCTCCAACAGGCTTGCCTGATGTAGGAAATAAATTCGACAAAATAGTGGATTCGTTGCTAGCAAAATTCCCACTGTCATCATCATTGTGCCTTGGTCTATTGGACATTGTTTCAACATTACCGTCTTCAAAATATGTTGAACAAAATGTAAGGCATAAACCCTAAACCCTAAACCCTAAAAATGAAAGGTTGTAAGTATAATAAAATAAAACAATTGCATTTTATAATTAACTTAATACAAAATAGAATATACCTTTCAACAGGATACATCCATCTATAATGCCCAAGACCGACAATCATTGCTTCTTCTCCAAGATGAATGACCAAATGAACCATAATAGTGAAAATAGATGGAGGAAATATCATGTCCATATGGCAAAGGGTCAAAGCAATTCATTGTTGGAGTTTGTGCAAATGCTTTACATCTAAAACTATGCTTGATATTTCTCTAAAGTAGTTACATATTTCAATCAACACAATACTAACTTCGCTAGGAAGTGTTTTTCTAAAAGGAGTTGGAAAAAGATGTTCCATTAGAATATGTGAATCATGACTTTTAAGACCCGATACCTTACGCTTCTTAACATCAATACATCTAGAAATGTTTGGTGCGTAATTATCTGGAAAAACCACATTTTTTATAATGTGTAGGAAGATATCTTTCTTTGAATTTTTCATTTTAAAGCATGATTGTGGGAACTTAAAGGAATTAGGATATGGGTGAAGATTTTCCCTAATTCCCATTGCCTATAAGTCTTTACGAGCTTGAAGATTGTCTTTTGTTCGATTTTTATCGTCAAGTACTGGGAACAATACATTATCAGAAACATTCTTCTTTATGAGCATTGGATCAAGGCAATGACGAATGAGATTATGCTCCCAATAAGGTAGATCCCAAAAGATACTCTTTTTCTTCCATTGTAGTGGGCCTTCCTCACTCGTACCCTCATCACATGACCTTTTGCGTCTATATTCCTCAATTTGTTCAAGCACCTCCGAACCTGTCATTGGATTAGGGGAAGATCTAAACTCCAAAGATCCATCAAATGAATTTTTGTTGTACCTATACTTGTGATCAAGTGGTAACTATCAATGATGCCCTATGAAAGAATTTTTTCTACCAAATTTCAACCTTTTAGATTTTGTATCAAATCTACATGATGGGCAAGCAAACAATGTGTGTGTATTCCACCCAGATAAGTTATCAAGAACAGGAAAATCACTAATAGTACAAAACAAGATAGCACACATATGAAACATTTCATTCGTAGAGGAATCATAAGTGTCTACACCGTTACATAATATTTTTAACTCTACAACTATAGGTTGTAGGTAAATATCAATACTATTACCAGGCATCTTAGGGCCAGGAATTATCATTGACATGATAAGAGAAGTTTGCTTCATACAATACCGTGAAGGATAGTTATAAAGGTACCGAATGGATTGAAACCATTTGTAGCCAATCCAAGTCTTACATTACGAGGATTTGAAGCAAAGTTTGGATATAATGAATCAATGTCCTTCCATGCTTTACTATCTATTGGATGCCTTAACAATCCATCAGGGTTTTCCACTATAGCATGCCATTTAAATAGCTTTGACGTTTTAGGAGACATGTATAACCTTTTCAACCTAGGTATAAGTGGGCAGTATCAAAGTACTTTAGCGGGTTTGGGCTTCTTTTTCTTTGGGAAATCTGTTACATGACTTTCACCACCATCATTTTCATTTGATTTCCATCTCTCTTCTCATTTATCTCTCTTTGGGAAATCTGTTACACTTCTTACATTTATCTCTCTTCTCATCCTCCAATGATCTCCAATACAACATGCAATTATTTGGACATGCATGAATTTTCTCATAGCTTAGACTTAACATCTTAATCATTTTTTTTGCTTCATAGAAAGATGTCGATAGTTTAGCATAGGGAACAGCATCATTTAGAAGCTCAATGATCATTGGAAATATCTTATCAGTAGCACTACATAATACTTTTATATGATATAGACGAACAATGAATGATAATTTGCTATATTTTGTGCAAACATTATAAAGTTCTTGATTCCCATCTTCCATCAACTCTCCAACTTTTTAAAAATCCTCATAGCTTGCATCCTTTGCATCGATAGGGTGGTTACTATTAGGAATATTTGATCACCCATCATCTGGAATTCCTTGATGATCTATGACACCAAATACATCATTCAACATATCTTGCATTGGATATTGTCTATCTAATGCCTCTGTTACATGGTTCACTAACTCAACATTGGATTGCACACATTTTTCCCCACGCATGTACCAAAATTTGTACTTGGTTGGAAAACCCATTTGTAAGAGATGACTAGACACCTCAACTTTATCACCCTTATGACAAAATTTGCATGAAATACAAGGACAAGAATAAGTATAGGAAGGAGAAAAACAACCTAAATGTTAATCCAATGAAACAAATGAATTTATTGGATGCACAAGATTGCTTCAAAACCCTAATTGGACTAAAATAAGCCTAAGGAGGATGAAAATGACCTAAAGGTTAATCCAATGACACAAACACACCTATTGGATGCACAAGATTTGTTAAAAACACTAATTATAGAAAGAAAAAAAATAAGCCTATGGAGGATGAAAATAACCCAAATGTTAATCCATTGACACAAACACACCTATTGGATGCATGAGATTATTTAAATACCGTAATTGGACTAGAATAAGCCTAAAAAGGATGAAAATAACCTCAATGTTAATCTAATGACACAAGCACACCTATTGGATCCACTAGATTGGTTAAAAATACTAATTAGAGGAAAAAATAAGCATATGGAGGTTGAAAGTGACCTAAGTATTAATCCAACGACACAAACACACCTATTGGATGCATGATGTTTGTTAAATACCATAATTGGACAAAAATAAACCTAAGAAGGACAAAAATTACCTAAATGTTAATACATTGACACAAACACACCTATTGGATGAAAAAGAAGAAGGACAAAAATTACCTAAATGTTAATACATTGACACAAACACACCTATTGGATGAAAAAGATTGGTTAAAAACCCTAGTTGGTCAAGAATATGCCTATGGAGGACAAAAATGACCTAAATGATAAACCAATGACACAAACACAACAATTGGATGCACAAGATTAGTTAAAACCCCTACCTGGACAAGAATATGCATAAGGAGGAAGCAAATGACCAAAATGTTAATCCAATGACACAAATACACATATTGGATGCACAAGATTGGTTAAAAACCATAATTGAACAAATATAAGCCTAACGAGGACGAAAATGACATAAATGTTAATCCAACGACACAAACACACATATTGGATGCACAAGTTTGGTTAAAAACCCTAATTGGACTAGAATAAGCCTAAGGAATACGAAAATGACCTAAATGTTAATTCAATGACAGAAACACGCTAATTTGATGCACAAGATTAGTCAAAAACCCTAACTGGACAAGAATAAGGCAAAGGATGACAAAAACGACCTAATTGTTAATCCAATGACACAAACACACCTATTGGATGCACAACATTGGGTAAAACGAAACCCTAATTCGACAAGAATAAGCCTAGGAAGGACGAAATTGCCCTAAGTGTTCATTTAATGACACAAATGAGCTTATTGGATCCACAGGATTGCTTAAAAACCCTAATTGGACTAGAACAAGCCTAAAGAGGATAAAAATGACCTAAACGTTAATCCAATGACACAAACACACCTATTTGATGCAAAAGATTGGTTAAAAACACTAATTGGACTAGAGTAAGTTTTAGGAGGACGAAAATGGCCTAAATGTTAATCCAATGCCACAAATGAACTTATTGGATGAACCAAATTGGTTAAAAATCCTAGTTGGAAAAGAATATGCCTAGGGAGGATGAGAATGACCTAAATGCTAATCCAATGACACAAATGAATTTGTTAGTTGCACCACATTGCATAAAAACCTTTATCGGAGTAGAATAAGCCTAAGGAGGATGAAAATGACCTAAATGCTAATGCAATGACACAAACACACGTATTGGATGCCCAATATTGGTTAAAAACCCTAATTGGACAAGAATAAGCCTAGGAAGGATGGAAATGACTTAAATGTTAATAAAATGACACAAATGAGCTTATTGGATGTACAAAATTGGTTAAAAACCCTAATTGGGTTCGAATAAGCCTAAGGATGAAAATGACCAAATGTTAATTGAATGACACAAACATACCTATTAGATGCACAAGATTGGTTAAAAACCCTAATTAAACATGTATAGGCCAACGTAGGATGACAATGACCTAAATTTTAATCCAATGACCCAAGCACACAAATTGGATGCACAAGATTGGTTAGAAAACCAAACAGGACAAGAATAAGGCAAAATTGGACAAAAATGACCTAAATGTAAATCCAATGACACAAACACACATATTTGATGCACAAGATTAGGTAAGAACTCTAATTGGACTAGAATAAGCCTAAGGAAGACTAGAACAAGCCTACGGAGGACGAAAATGACATAAATATTAATTTGATGACACAAATGTACTAATTGGATGCCCAAGATTGCTTAAAAACACTAATTTGACTAGAACAACCCTAAGGAGGATGAAAATGACCAAAATGTTAATCCAATGCTACCAACACAGCTATTGGACGCACAAGATTGGTTAAGAACCCTAAGTGGACAAGCATAAGCTTGGGAAGGACGAAAATGATCTAAGTCTGAATCCAATGACACAAATTAACTTATTGGATGCACAAGATTGGTTAAAAACCCTAATTGGACTAGAATAACCCTAAGGAAGATGAAATTGACCAAAATGTTAATTCAATGACACAAACACGCCTATTGGATTCACAAGGCTGGTTAAAAACTCTAATTAAACAAGAATAAGCCTATGTTTGACGAAATTGAGCTAAATGTTAATCCAATGACACAAACACACAAATTGGATGCACATGATTGGTAAAATCCATAATTGGACAAGAATAAGCCTAAGGAGGACGAAAATAACCTAAATGTTAATCCAATCACACAAACCCACCTATTGGATGCCCAAGCTTGGTTAAAACCACTAATTGAATAAGAATAAGCCTAGGGTGGATGAAAATCACCTAAATGGTAATCCAATGACACAATTGAACTTATTGGATGCACAAGATTGCTTAAAAACCTTATTTGGACAAGAATAAGCCTAAGGAGGATGAAAGTGACCTAAATGTTAATCCTATGACACAAACACACCTATTGGATGCATAAGATTGGTTAAAAACCCTAATGGGACAAGAATAACCCTAGTGAGGACGAAAATGACCTAAATGCTAATCCAATGACACAAACGAATTTGTTAGATGCACAAGATTGCTTAAAAACCCTAATCGGATTAGAATAAGCCTAAGGACAATGAAAATGACCTAAATGCTAATCCAATGACACAAACACAACTGTTTGATGGACAAGATTGGTTATAAACACTAATTGGACAAGAATAAGCCTAAGGAGGTCGAAAATGACCTAAATGTTAATCCAATGACACAAAGGAACTTATTGGATGCACAAGATTGGTTAAAAATCCTAATTGGACTAGAATAAAGCTAAGGAGAATAAAAATGACCTAAATGTTAGTTCAATGACACATAACACCTATTGAATGCACAAGATTGGCTAAAAACCCTACTTAAAACAAGAATAAGCCTATGTAGGACGAAAGTGACCTAAATGCTAATCCAATGACACAAACACACCAATTGGATGCACAAGATTGGTTAAAAACCGTAAGTCGACAACAATAAGGCAAAGGAAGACGAAAATTATCTAAATGTTAATCCAATGACACTAACACACTTATTGGATGCACAAGATTGGTTAAAAATCCTAATTGGACAAGAATAAGTCTAAGGAGGAAGAAAATGACCTAATTGATAATTAAATGACATAAACATATATATTGGATGCGAAAGATTGTCAAATACCCTAACTAAACAAGAATAGGCCAATGTAGAATGAAATTGACCTAAACCTTAATACAATGACACTAACAAACAAATTGGATGCACATGATTGGTTAAAAACACTAACTGGACAAGAATAAGGGAAAATAGGACAAAATTGCCCTAAATGTTTATCCAATGACACAAACACACATATTGGATGCACAAGATTGGTAAAGACCCGTAATTGGACAAGAATAAGCCAAGGGAGGACGAAAATGAAATAAATGTTAATCCAATGAAACCAACACACCTATTTGATGCACAAGGTTGGTTAAAAACCCTAATTGGACAAGAATAAGCTTTGGGAGGACGAAAAAGACGTAAATGTTAATCCAATGACTCAAATTAACTTTTGGGATGCAGAAGATTGGTTAATAACCTTAATAGGTTTATAATAAGCCTAAGGAAGACGAAATTGACCTAAATGTTAATTCAACAACACAAACACACCTATTGGATGCACAAGACTAGTTAAAAACCCTAATTAAACGACAATAAGCCTATGTTGGAAAAACATAACCTAAATGTTTATTCAATGACATAAACACAAACACACAAATTAGATGCACAAGATTGATGAAAGAAATCGTGATTGGACAAGAATAAGCCAAGGAAGGACGAAAATTGACCTATGTGTTAATCCAATGACACAAATGAACTTATTGGATGCACAAGATTGCTTAAATACCTTATTTGGACTAGAACAAGCCTAAGGAAGATGAAAATGACCTAAATGTTAATCCAATGACACAAACACAACTATTGGATGCACAAGATTGGTTAAAAACCCTAATTGGACTAGAATAAGCCGCGGGAGGACAAAAATGACCTAAATGTAATTCCAATAACACAAATGAATTTGTTGGATACACAAGATTGGTTAAAAACTTTAATTGCACAAGAATAAGCTTAAAGAGGACGAGAATGACCTAAATGTTAATCCAATGACACAAATGAACTTTTTGGATGCATAAGTTTGCTTGAACACCCTAATTAAAAAAGAATAAGCCTATGTTGGACGAAATTCACCTAAATGTTAACCCAATAAGAAAAACACCCAAATTGGATGCACAAGATTGGTTAAAAACCCTTACTGGACAAAAATAAGTCAAAGGAGGACAAATATGACGTAACTGTTAATCCAATGACACAAACACACCTATTGGATGCAAGAGATTGGTAAAAAAAGCCAAATTGGACAAGAATAAGCCTAGGGAGGACGAACACACCTATTGGATGCACAAGATTGGTTAAAAACCCTAATTGGACTAGAATAAGCCGCGGGAGGACGAAAATGACTAAATGTAATTCCAATGACACAAATGAACTTATTGGATGCACAAGATTGGTTAAAAAGCCTAATTGGACTTGAACAAGCCTAAGGAGGACGAAAATGACCCAAATGTTAATCTAATGACACAAACGTACTTTTAGGATGCATAAGATTGTTTGAAAACCCGAATTAATAAAGAATAAGCCTTTGTTGGACGAACTTGACCTGAATGTTAATCCAACAACACAAACACACAAATTGGATGCACAAGATTGGTTAAAAACTCTTTTTGGACAAAAATAAGGCAAAGGAGGACAAATATGATGTAACTGTTAATCCAATGACACAAACACACCTATTGAATGCAAGAGACGGATAAAAAAAACCAAATTGGACAAGAATAAGGAAAAGGGGGACGAATATGACCTAAATGTTAATCCAATGACACAAACACACCTATTGGATGCACAAGATTGGTTAAAAACTCTAATTGGACAAGAATAAGCTTATGAAGGACAAAAATAACCTAAATGTTTATCCAATTACACAAACAGACATATCCGATGCCCAAGCTTGGTTAAAACAACTAATTGAATAAGAATAAGCCTATGGTGGAAGAAAATAACCTTAATGTTAATCCAATGACACAAATGAACTTTTTGGATGCATAAGATAGCTTGAAAACCCTAATTGGACTAGAACACACCTATTGGATGCACAAGATTGGTTAAAATCCCTAATGGGACAAGAATAAGCCTAGGGAGGACAAAAATGACCTAAATGCCGATCTAATGATACAAATGAATTTATTAGATGCACAAGATTGCTTAAAAACCCTAATCGGATTAGAATATGCCTAAAGAGAATGAAAATGACCTAAATGCTAATCCTTTGACACAAACATAGCT
This sequence comes from Cicer bijugum, assembly GCA_037974875.1. NCBI lineage: Eukaryota > Viridiplantae > Streptophyta > Magnoliopsida > Fabales > Fabaceae > Cicer > Cicer bijugum. The sequence goes on along the minus strand of JBBPBT010000850.1, from coordinate 770,122 downwards.
ATTGGATGCACCACATTAGTTAAAAACCATGATTGTACAAGAATGAGGCTAGGGAGGACGAAAGTGACCTAAATGTTCATCCAATAACACAAATTAACTTATTGGATGCACAAGATTGGATAAAAACCCTTATTGGACTAGAATAAGCATAAGGAAGGCGAAATTGACCTAAATGTTAATTCAATGACACAAACTTGCTTATTGGATGCACAAGACTAGTTAAAAACCCTAATTAAACAAGAATAAGCCTATGTTGGAGGAACTTGACCTAAATGTTAATGCAATGTCTCAAACACACCTATTGGATGCACAAGACTGGTTAAAAACCCTAATTAAAAAAGAATACGCCTATGTCGGATGAAAATGACATAAATTTTAATCCAATGACACAAAAACACAAATTGGATGGACAAGATTGGTTAAAAACCCTGTCTTGACAAGAATAAGGAAAAGGAGGATAAGAATGACCTAAATGTGAATCCAATGACACAAACACACCTATTGGATGCCCAAGAGTCGTTAAAAACCCTAGTTGGACCAGAATAAGCCTGCAGAGGACAATATTTACCTAAATGTTAATCAAATGACACAAATGAAGCTATTGGATGCACAAAATTGGTTAAAAACCCTAATTGGACTCTAATAAGCCTCAGGAGAACGAAAATGACCTAAATGTTAATCCAATGACACAAATGAACTTATTGGATGCCAAAGATTGATAAAAATTCCAAATTCGACAAGAATAAGCCTAGGGAGGACGAAAATGTACTACATGCTTATCCACTAGCACAAATGAATTTATTGGATGCACAACATTGCTTAAAAGTCCTAATTGTATTAAAGTAAGCTAACGGAAGATGAAAATTACCTAAATGCTAATCCAATGACACAAAAAAATTAATTGGATGCACAAGATTGGTTAAAAACAGTAATTGGACTTGAATAAGCCTAGGGAGGACGAAAATGACCTAAATGTTAATCCAATGAGACGAATGAAATTATTGGATGCATAAAATTGGTTAAAAACCCTAATTGGACTAGAATAAGCCTAAGGAGGACGAAAATGACCTAAATGTTAATTCAGTGACACAACGCACCTATTGAATGCACAAGATCGGTTAAAAACTCTAATTAAACAAGAATAAGCCTATGTAGCACAAAAATGACCTAAATGTTAATCCAATGACTCAAACACACCAATTGGATGCACAAGATTAGTTAATAACCCTAACTAGACAACAATAAGGAAACGGGGAAAAATTACCTAAATATTAATGCAATGACACTAACACACCTATAGGATGCAAAAGATTGGTTAAAAATCCTAATTAGACCAGAATAAGCCTAGGGAGAACGAAATTGACCTAAATCTTAATCCAATGACACAAACGAACTTGTTTGATGGATAAGATTGCTTAAAAATCCTAATTGTACTAGAATATGCCTAAAGATTATGACAATCATCAAAATGTTAATTCAATCACATAAACATACCTACTAGATGCACAAGATTGTTTAAAACCCCTAATTGAACAAGAATAAGCCTAGGACGGACGAAAATGACCAAAATGTTAATCTAATGACACAAACACACCTATTGGATGCACAAGATTGGTTAAAAACCCTAATTGGACTACAATAAGCCTAGGGAGGACGAAAATTACTTAAAGTTTAATCCAATAACACAAATGAACATGTTCGATACACAAGATTGGTTAAAAATGCTAGTTGGACTTGAGTAAGCCTAAGTAGGATGAAAATTACCAAAATGTTAATCAAATGACTCATACACACCAATTGGAAAGTCAAGTTTGGTTAAAACCCTAATTGGACAAGAATAAGCCTAGGGAGGACGAAAAAGACCTAACCGTTAATCCAATGACCCCAATGAACTAATCAGATGCACAAGATTCCTCAAATGCCCTAGTTAGACAAGAATAAGCCAAAGGAGGATGAAAGTGACCTAAATGTTAATCCATTGACAGAAACACACCTATTGGGTGCACAAGATTGGTTAAAAAACCTAATTGGACAAGAATAAGCCTATGGAGGACGAAAGTGACCTAAATGTTAATTCAATAACACAAACAAACTAATTGGAGGCACATGATTGGTTAAAAAGTCTATTTGGACAACAATAAGACTAGGGAGGACGAAAATGACCTAAATGTTAATCCAATGACACAAATGAACTTATTCAATGAAAAAGATTGCTTAAAACACAATTCGAAGAGAATAAGCCTAAAGAGAATTAAAGTGAGCTAAATGTTAATCGAATGACACAATTACACAGAATTGATGCAGAAGATCGGCGAAAAACGTGAATGGGACAAGAATAAGCTTAGGGATGACCAAATTACATAAATGTTAATCCAATTACATAAATGAACTTATTGGATGCACAAGTTTGCTTAAAAACCATAATTGGACTAGAATAAACCTAAGTAGGACGAAAATGACCTAAATGTTTATTCAATGACACAAATAAATCTAATGGATGCACAAGATTGCTTAAAAACCTTAATTGGATAAGAATAGGCCTGTGTATGACGAAAATGACCTAAATGTTAATCGAATGACACAAACACACCAATTGGATGCACAAGATTGGTTAAAAACCCTAATTGGACTAGAATAAGCCTAGGGAGAATGAAAATGACCTAAATGTTAATCCAATGACACAAACACACCTATTGGATGCACAAAATTGGTTAAAAACCCTAATTGGACAATAGTAATCCTACGGAGGATGAAATTGACCTTAATGTTAATTCACTAACAAAAATGAACTTATTGGAGGCAGAAGATTGCTTACAAACCCTAATTGGACTAGAACAATCCTAAGGAGGAAGAAAACTATCTAAATGTTAATCCAATGACACAAACACACCAATTAGATGCATAAGATTGGTTAAAAACCCTGATTGGACTAGGAAAAGCCTAGGGAGGTTTGAAAATGACCTAAATGTTAATCCGATGATACAAACAAACTTATTGGATAGACAAGTTTATTTAAAAACCTAATTGGACAAAAATAAGCCTAGGGAGGACGAAAATTACCTAAATGTTAATCCAATGATGTAACACCCCAGCCATTCGGCGTTACCGGCTGTGTTACCTCACGAGCTTCTCACACCCTCCTTTCCTCAAATTGGAAATCCTTGCGAGTTTTTGCCTTCCGTGGGATTTGGGCCCGGTACCTAGAGGATAAGTACCTAGGTTATTTACATCCTCTTTCGGCTTATTCTAGTCTAATTAGTATTTTTAAGCAATATTATGCATCCGACAACTTCATTTGTGTCATTGGATTAAAATTTAGGTCACTTTCGTCCTCCATACTCTTATTCTTTACCAATAGGGTTTTTAACCAATCTAGTGCATCCAATAGGTGTGTTCGTGTGAATTGATTAACTAGTCTTATTTAGGCCAACTAGGGTTTTTAAGCAATCTTGTGCATCCGTTTAGTTTATTTGTGTCATTGGATTAACAATTATGTCATTTTTGTCGTCCCTAGACTTGCATGTGTGTTTGTGTCATTTGTAACGCCCCGAATTTTTAATCCAGATCGTTACTTAAAAAATACTTATTTGTTAGAAAAGTTTATTTAATTAGACTAATTGAATTATAATAATTATGAATATTCTTTAATGATTTATTTTTGTTATAATTTAAATTTTTGTAATAAAGACCATACTTTAAACCTCTAACCTATATAAAATTTTAGAATATCCATAATAGAAGGGAAGGGTAACACTTTAAAAAGTGGTATTAGGGGATTCTGGCTAAGGAAAGACTTGGTTATTAAGTGGTCCGTCGACCCGCCTCTCTTTCCTGGGAACTCCTCTAGTGCACGATTTATTGTGTAACTTGAACCTACTATATAGTCGTCGAATGAAATACTTCCTTACGAATCTTTTTATGTCTAGCTAGTTTCGAGGACGAAACTATTTTGAAAGGGGTGAGTAATCTAACATCCTCTAAAAGAAAAAAGAAAAAGAAATCAATCAGAAATTATCAATATTATTCAATATTAAAATACGGGTGATAATTATTTGTCTTATTCGACTTACATTAGTTGATATAGTTGTTACTAATAATTATTAATCAGCAATGTACTTGAAATATGTTTCATTTCACCCCAATTAAATGTAGTAAGTAATGACTAACTAAGCTTATATGTTATATTTTGTTTGTAGATTATAGTGAGTGACTCTATGTTATTGTCGTCCATAATTGAATGCTAAATGTGATATGCATTTTCAACTCATGTTATAATCCCTATCATGCTATGCAAGTGATTTCTGATATGTTGTACTTAAATAAATTATGAATACCTTCAACATGTTTATTATATCTTTGGAGACTAAGTTTCGATTTTGACTGCGGTAATTTAGATATTTGTTTGCTTATTCATCTTTACAAATTTCGATGACGAAATTTATGTAAGTTGGGTAGAATTGTAACATCCCAAATTCCATGATAAACTATTTTATTAATTAAATAGGATTTTAAAGAAATTAATTTGGTGTTAAAATTATTTTATAATATATGTTGATTAATTTTATGATTACTTTTCCTTATATGTATGAGTTTCTTATGGTTTCATAACCATATATGTTTGATTTTATGAGTAATATAAATTGTAAATATTATATTTTATTATTTAATTTATTTAAAAAAAAATATATAATAGTATTTTATTAAAAGTATTTTAGATGATAAGATTTTGAGTGAGTTTAAA
>JBBPBT010000850.1:619945-765109 GCA_037974875.1 Cicer bijugum | reverse complement strand
TTAATTATTTTATCGTTTTGACTATTCCATAATTATGGTAGTATGTTATGTGAGTTTATTGTAAAATAGTATAGCAATAATTGTAGTTAATATTGTGAATGAGTTTTTGTTATTAATATATTTTCAAATAGTAATTAGTTAAATTACGTTTTATAAATATTAGTTTTCAAATAGTGGTAAAACGTTAGTATTGAAATTGTGTTAAAAAAAATTAGTTTTAGTAATTGTTGGATTTATTTAATAATAATAATATTAATAATAAGAATAAGAATAAAAATAATAGTAACAGTAACAATAACAGTAACAGTAGCAATAACAGTAAGAGTAACAGTAACAGTAACAGTAATAGTAATAGTAATAATATTAATAATAATAATAGAAGTAGTAGTAGTAGTAGTAGTAATAATAATAATAATAATAATAATGATGATGATAATAATAATAATAATAATAATAATAGAAATAATAATAATAGAATTAGTAGTAGTAGTAATAATAGTAGTAAAAATAATATTGTCTCCCTCCTATTTCTCATTTAGGCCCAACACTAAGAAAAGAATACTGAAACCCTAGCCACTACTACAAACCCTAGTTCACAAAACCTTTTATAAATAAAACAAAAAAATCCAAGCCACCATCACCATCACCTCCTCTTTTTTCGGCATCAAAAGCTTAGAACATCTTTTCCTTATGAACGACTTTGTGGGGGCTTAGAGCTTTATACTAGGAAGGAAAGCGGCCAAGGTAAGGGATTTTCTCCACACAGATTATTGTTAGGCCGTTAGTTGAATGACATGAAATAAATAATCGTGATTACTTGTATTTTAAAAGAAATAAATGTACACTAATAAAACCCCTAATTTTATGTGATTAAATTTAATATTTGACTTCTTTGTAGTAAAGTATGAAGTTTTATGTGATATATGATCAAAAAGATTTAACTCTTATTATGTATATTGGTTGGAGTTTGAAATTTTATTGTTATATATGTTAAGGTGTTAATTTTTATGACCTATGTGATATCAAATTATTTATCTCTATGTGTAAGTGGTGAATGTCATAATTTTTATCATTATTTGTCTATGAATATGAGATACTCATTATATGGATGTGTGTATGTGTTCTTAATGATGTATGAATGAGGTGATGATTTTAAAAAAGTGATTTTCGAATGCACATGACATAATTCTTAGTGGGTTGTGTGAGAATATATCTATTTCATACTACATTTTCATGGCATGGCATATGCATCTTTGTGGAAGTTGCCTTAGTGGCAGATGTGATTTTCTGTGTGGAAGTTGCCTTAGTGGCTGATATGAGTTTCTGTGTGGAAGTTGCCTTAGTGGCAGGTGTGATTTTCTGTGTGGAAGTTGCCTTAGTGGCAGATGTGATTTTCTGTGTGGAAGTTGCCTTAGTGGCAGGTATGATTTTCTGTGTGGAAGTAGCCTTAGTGGCATGTTTATATCCGGATCATGTAGTGTCAGGAGCATTTGTCATACATATGTTTTGAGATACAATTTATCGGTTTGTTGGAATATATCTATTTGATACTATATCTTCATGTCATGGCATATGCTTCTTCGTGGAAGTTGCCTTAGTGGCAGGTGTATATCCGAATCATATAGTCCTAGGAGCATTCATCATGCATATGTTTTGATATACAATTTATGAGTTTATTCTTTTTTTTCTTTTCAATGGAAGTTTTTGCGTTTATGAGTTTTGTGTTATTCTTCTATATGTCTTGCTTTGGTTTGATGTGGATGATGGAAAAAAATTGACCCTTACAACAACATTTTAGGTACTAATGAGTTCAAGGAGATTCAAGAGTAGTTAATGAGTATTGACGTGTGGCAAACGCGGGGTAAACATGGGTTTTTCTTTCAAGACGATTTTGTAATAATGGAATTGTCCAATTATTTTAGTTCTTTTAATCTTTTAGTACTGAAGTGGTTCTCTTCTGTTAAGAATAATCGTTTTCATATTATTTTAGTTTTGAATAAATATTTTCTTAATGATATTAAATAACGTGATTGTTACTAATTATGTAAAACGAATAAATGTTAATTATTCAAAAAAACAAAAGATTCATAAACTTTTCTAACAAATAAGTATTTTTTTAAGTAACGATATGGATTAAAAATCCGGAGCGTTACAAATGACACAAACACACATGCAAGTCCAGGGACGACAAAAAAGACCTAATTGTTAATCCAATGACATAAATAAACTAAACAGATGCACAAGATTGCTTAAAAACTCTAGTTGGCCTTAATAAGACTAGTTAATCAATTCACACGAACACACCTATTGGATGCACTAGATTGGTTAAAAACCCTAATTGGTAAAGAATAAGAGTATGGAGGACGAAAGTGACGTAAATTTTAATCCAATGACACAAATGAAGTAGTTGGATGCATAATATTGCTTAAAAATACTAATTAGACTAGAATAAGCCGAAAGAGGATGTAAGTAACCTAGATGTTAATTTATTGAAAAAAATACACCTATTCGATGCACAATATTAGTTAAAAACACTAATTGAACAAATAATAAGCATAGGGATGACGAAAATGACCTAATTGTTAATTCAATGCCACAAACCTACCTATTGGATGCACAAGATGTTAGACATAAGTCCTCCTGATCATGATTTTGACATAATTAAAAAACATACAATGTTCATGCATCATTTGATAAAACTAACAGTTTGAACCGAATTACATTTCAGGAAAAACAAGCCAACACTATACACTTGGACACAAGCTTGGAACACAAGGAATCAAGCAAAAAGTTGAGAATGTGCTGAAGAAAGATGCAATTCTATCTAGTGTCATTAGTGGTTATAGTAGTTATTTAGTAGACTCATCAATGTGATTTCATGCTTAAGTATTTGCCAAATTAAAAATGAAATAATAAAATTAACAAGTAAACAAATCGATTAGCAAGTCAATTGCTAAATCCATTGTGCAATCGATTGCTTGACTCGGAATTAGAGTTTTCACTAAGTACATCGATTGGGAAATCGATTACTTAAATGATTTTAGTGAAACTTGAACTCTGGGATTAAACCAATCCATTGGGCAATCGATTAGTACTTCAATTGAGAAATCGATTTTGTAACTTATAGAGCCAAGCTAACACTTTGCAAATCGATTGGCAAATCGATTCAGAAAACTCTTTTTCATTAGACTTGGCCTCTGTAATCAACCAATGGATTGAACAATCGATTGGGACATCAATTGAGTAATCAAGTTGTTGAGTCACAGAGCCAACCACTTACTAAAACAATCGATTGGAAAATCAATTGTGAAAAAGTTTTTTTTATCAGACTTAGCCTCTGTGATCATTCAAATCGATTGAGACATCAATTGAAATTATTTTCTTAACTTACAAGATATAGACTAATCGATTAGGTAATCGATTGAGAAAATGAAATGCTTAATCATATATCAGAAACAAGTTCCTAATCAATTGGCACATTGATTTTCAACTAAATGGCTGAGCCATTGTAACTATTCGAATCGATTGGCAAATCGATTGGAATAAAATAGCTGAGCCACTGTAACAATTCGAATTGATTGGTAAATCGATTGGAATAAAACAGCTGAATCAATGTGACCAGGCAAATCGATTGACGAATCAATTGGAACGAAATACTGGAGTCACTGTGATCAGTACAATCGATTGACAAATCGACTGGAGTAATTGTTTGAGTTACATCCAATTGCCAAATCGATTATGAGAATAAATATGAGTCGAATGAGTAATCGATTGTTTTGATCTCGTTATTGGAACAAAACACTTCCAATCGATTACCCAATCGATTCAGATATGAACTTGCTTCAGTTTCTGATTGAAGCATTAAAAGAATCGATTGGCAAATCGATTCATTCATATATTTTCAAGAACTAAGAAAAACAAGAAACGCGATAATTGATTGGGCAATCGATTAAGCTGTTTTTAAACCTTTATAAAATCGATTGAGGAATTGATTTTACTGTTGTTTTTCTTAACATATATAAGTTGACTCAAATCACTTTTTCTCATAACTTTTGAACAACCAAGACAATAATTGATTACACTTTTTCATAACACTGAAAGCTGGAAAAATACTTTGAGAGAAAGAATTGAAAACACACACGAAATACTATTTTGGCAAATCCTTATTGTGTATAATTCATAGTTTGATTGATTCGCCTACATTAGTGATCTTTGATCTTTTGTAATCTCTATAAACAACATTTTGTAAAAAAAGTTCTGTAAAAACCCAGTATAGAAATTGGTGACTATCTTCATTGGTGAGGGTGTTCATCAAGAAGAAGTCTCATCGTTATCTTGGGAGAGTTTGTCGATTAACTCGAGGGATACGGTGGTTGTGCAATAGGAGCAAGAGAGTTGGATAGATAGGCCTTGTATGAGCTGGACAATCTGTAAAATATACTCTAGACAATTCTATTGGAAAAAGGTTGAAATCGGTTCGATTTCAGGACTAGATGTAGGCTGTCATACTGGCAGCCCAAAGAGTAAAAATCTCGGTGCACAATTTTCCTATCCTTACTCTTTATTTCAATATTGCATGAAAGCTTAATCTTGAATGTATGTGTTAGCAAAATTCTGTCTTGATTGATATTTTAAATGAGCATTGTATGTGTACACTTATATTGATTAACATGCAATCTGTAAGACCCGTGATTTTAAATCCTAAGTTATACAATTTTAGGGTATTTTGTGTTAAATTGCTTAGGCTTTTAACCCAGTTTTCGGTATTTAGTGAGTTAAAGGCCGAAAATATATTTTTGGAAATTGGATTAAAATTATTTGTCGAAGAATAATTTATTTAAGTTTCGAAGAATTTAATTCTGGGCGGTTTTGTTCAAAATATATCAGCTTGCTGAAAATCGTATCTGTCAATTGAGTTGCGACGAGAGTAGATATTTTTATCAAAATAGTTTGAGATGTGAGAGTTGTTGGAAATTTGTTGGTTTGGTTATATATTTATATATATATTATAAGTAATTATATATATATATATATATATATATATTAAGTATATATATGTAGAAAGAAAAGGAAAGGAGGGAAATGGAGAGAAAAGAAAAACAAAGGAAAGAAAGAGAAAGGAGAGAAAATGAAAATTTCCATCTTCTTCCTCCCCTGCCTCGCGTGCTTTTTTTTCCTCCTTCCTCCATCTTCATCCATTTTCGTTGTTCCTTGCTTCCTTGAGTTCGAAATTGATAGTGGGTGATAGGACAATGATTTCTCAACTTCACTCTTCCTCTTTGATTCGAAAACGAAGAAAAACGGTATTAGGGATTCAAACTCAAATCTCCCTGTTTCATCTAGATCTAAGCATCGTTTCAAGAAGTGATAGAAGGAAAAGTTGCTCACCACTACACTACGGTGCTAGTGAGCTAACTTTGGAAGCGGCGTTGAGAGTGGAGATTTTTACCAGATTTGCTCACGGTACCGAAATCGAACGAAAAAGCTAAAGTGAAGGTAAGGGCTCCTTCCAAACTTTTAGTTTGCATTTAGGGCCTTATATGTGGTTGTGTGGAAAAGAATTTTGTTAGGGTTGGAGTATTGATTTGGGAAAATGTATCTAAGGCTTTATGGGTAAAATCTTAGAGTTAGGTTTTGGTTATATTGATGAATGTTTCGTGGAAAATAAATTTAAAACTCATTTATGTATGATTTTGAGTAAATGAAACTTGTGTGTTTTGAGTGGTGGATTTTGTTGATTTGTGTTCGTTGTTTTGACGTGTTCTTAATTGATACTGATGAAACTTGAGATGTGTTTGTGTGGTTTGTGTGGAAAATGATTTGGTGCGAATTATGGATTGAATGTGAAAGTATGTTTGAGTTTGTTTTGTGTGGTTTGTGTGGAAAATGATTTGGTGCGAATTATGGATTGAATGTGAAAGTATGTTTGATTTTGTTTTGTGTGGTTTGTGTGGAAAATGATTTGGAATGAAGTAGGGATTGAATGTGAAAGTATGTTTTGAGTTGGTTTTGTGTGGTTTGTGTGGAAAATGATTTGGAACGAAGTATGGATTGAATGTGAAAGTATGTGTGAGTTTGTTTCGTGTGGTTTGTGTGGAAAATGTTTTGGAGTGAATTTTGGATTGAATGTGAAAGTTGGTTTTGTGTGGAGTTTGAAAACCATTAAGTTAAACGAGTATTAAGAATGGGGAATCTCTTAATGTCTTGTTTACTTAATGTGAGTTTGTGAAAATCATTAAGTTAACTGGGCGTTAAGAATGGGGAATCTCTTAATGTCTTAGTTACTTAATGTTGTTTGAAAATCGTTTAAGTTAACTGAGCGTTAAGAATGGGGAATCTCTTAATGTCTCGGTTACTTAATGTTTGTTTTTGAAAATGGTTTCAGGGAAACGAGTATTAAGAATGGGGAATCTCTTAATGACTTGTTTACTGAATGTTTTGTTGTGGAAATTGATTAAGTCAAAAGTATATTAAGAATGGGGAATCTCTTAATATGTCTGTTTACTTAATGTTTGTTTTTGAAAATGGTTTAAGGGAAACGAGTATTAAGAATGGGGAATCTCTTAATGACTTGTTTACTGAATGTTTTGTTGTGGAAATTGATTAAGTCAAAAGTATATTAAGAATGGGGAATCTCTTAATATGTCTGTTTACTTAATGTTTTGGTGTGAAAATCGGTTAAGTAAATGAGTATTAAAAATGGGGAATCTTTTAATATCTGCATTTACTTAACGCTTGTTGTGAATGGAGTTGGTGTATGCTCATGCATTTCATTTGGTAAATTGTGCTGACCCGTGATAGGTGGCACCTCGGTAAACTGTACTGACCCGTGATAGGTGGTACGTTTACGATTTACTTTTTGGTAAGTTGTGCTGACCCGTGATAGGTGGCACCTCGGTAAGTAGTACTTTGGCCTGTGATAGGCGGTACCCTTACGACTTACGCTTTTTCTTTTGGTAAATCGTGCTGACCCGTGATAGGTGGCACCTCGGTAATTGGTACTTTGGCCTGCGATAGGCGGTACAATTATGATTTACGGCCCTTCGAGGAGGGTTTTGGTTTGGAATTCCGAGTCCATGCATTTTGGCATATACGCATTGCATTAGGGTGCTTGGCACACGAGTTGTGATTGATGTAAATTTGTGATTGTGTTGTTTTTGCTAAGTGTTATGGTTTGAAACTAAGTGTAAGTGTGTTTAATTCATATTGAGATTGCGTTGATGGTTCTAAGAGTTATGTTTGGAATCGTGTGATAGTATGTTAGATTGTAAAACGTTTTCGAAACTCATAATGTCGTGGTAATTGTATGGTTATTGCTAAGTGTTAAGGTTTGAAGTGGTGTTTGAATGTGATTGAGTTAGTTTATGTATTTTTGAAAGAATATACAGGGAAATCGATTTACCAAATCGATTTGATGAGTTACAGGGGCCCTGTTTTGCACGAAATCGATTTATCCAACCGATTTTGTAAGTTGTCTTTCAAAATCATTTAAGAAATCGATTTGATAAATCGATTGGATTCAATTGGATTCAAGTCAGGGGCTTTGTCTTCCAAAAATCGATTTGCTCAATCGATTGGATTCAATACAAGGGCTCTGTCTGTCTGTCAATCGATTTACCCAATCGATTGATTTAAGCCCAGAGTTCAGTTTTCACTAAAAACTTTCAGGAAATTGATTTACCCAATCGATTGGCTCAGGGGAAAATCTTATTTTGAGTTTGATAATTGATTGCTCAATTGATTTATCAATGTTTTGTTCAGTTATGTATTACTTGAGGGATTGAGAACTTCCTTTTGATTTCATTTACATTTGGCAAGCATTACATGAACTTTTAGCATGTGGAAAACCCTTCTAAGATGTATGATAAATTGAAAAGGTTTTGTGCATTGAAAAGCTTAAATGTTATGTGTTAACTGTTAATTTCGGTTGGTGACCCTTTACAACTATTGTGGAAATCTGGGCTTTGCCCTCAGATGAGAGCCAGGACTATCCTACCGGTTCATACCTTGTGGATAGGGATGCAGATAGGAATGCTTGACTGGAGCTACGTTAGGAGGATCTCACGGGGCGCGTGGAGATCACTCAGGGTGTTTAGTGTGTTTTGTAGAATGATCAGATTAGGTTGACATAGAGGGAATAAATGTCTTTCTTTTGAATTGTGTTCATTTTAAATTGGAAAATTGTATCTTTACTAATATTGTCAGCATGACAGTTTATTTTCGATGGGTTCCATGTACCATTTTTTGAGGTGTAAATACTCTAGATTCATATTTCGAAAAACTTTTCCGCTGCTTATAAATTGAAATGACTTAAATATTTATCAAAAGGTATTTCCGTATTTATTTCTCTGTTATATAATAATTCTTTTGAAAAAAAAAAATATACCCTCGCTTTGAAAAACGGGGTGTTACACAATCTTTGTTCCTGAATAAATTCGGTAAATTGTCGTTGTTAAACTGATTAGTAATCTTGTAAGATTAGTACAGACAATTTCATATAAGTTTTTAACAAATAGAGGCCATAAATTCCCAACACAAGATTGGTTAAAAATCCTAATTGGACTGAAATAAGTCTAAGGTGGACGAAAATGACCCAATTGTTAATACAATAACACAAACACACTTATTGGATGCACAAGATTGGATTAAAATGCTTATTTGACCAGAATAGGCCTAAGGAGGACGAAAATGACCTAAATGTTAATCCAATGACACAAATGAACTTATTAGATGCACAAGATTGCTGAAAAACCTTATTGGACTAAAAAAAGCCTAAGGAGGATGGAAATGACCTAAATCTCAATTCAATGACATAATTGGTTAAAAACGATAATTTGACAAGATTGGTTAAAAACCATAATTTGACAAGAATAAGGCTAGGGAGAACGAAAATGACCTCAATAATAATCCAATTATCCAAACACACCTATTGGATGGGCAACATTGGTTAAAAACCCAAATTCGACTAGAATAAGCATATGGAGGACGAAAATGAGCTAAATGATAATCCAATGACACAAATGCACTTATTGGATACACAAGATTGCTTAACAACTCTATTTGGACAACAATAATCCTAGGGAGGATAAAAATGACCTAAATGTGAATCTAATGACACAAAAACAGCTATTGCATGCACAAGATTGGTTAAAATCCCTAATTGGAAAAGAATAATCCTTGGGAGGACGTAAATGACCTAAATGTTCTTCCAATGAACCAAACACACCTATTCAATGCACTAGATTGGTTAAGAACCCTAATTCGACTAGAATAAGCCTATGAAGGACGAAAAGGACCTAAATGTTAATCCAATGACAAAAATGAACTAATCGGATGCACAAGGATGCGTAAAATCCCTAATTGGACTAGAAAAGGCCAAAGGAGGATGAAAATGACTTAAATGACAATCCAATTAGACCAACACACCTATTGGATGCACAAGATTGGTTAAAAATCCTAATTGGTCTAGAATAAGGGTAGGGAGGACGAAAATGTCTTAAATGATAATTCAATGACACAAATGAACTTATTGCATGCACAAGATTTCTTAAAACATAATTGGACTAGAATAAGCGTAAGGAAGATGAAAATGACCTACATGTTAATCCAATGACACAAACACACCTATTGGATGCTCAAAATTGGTTAAAAACCCTAATTTGTCAAGAATAAGCCTAGGGAAGACAAAAATGACCTAAATGTTCATCCAATGACACAAACACACCCATTGGATGCACAAGATTGATTAAAAACCCTAATATGACTAGATTAAGCCTTGGGAGGATGAATATGACCTAAATGTTAATCCATTGACACAAATGAACTTATTCGATGCACAAGATTGCTTATAAATCCTAATTGGACTAGAATAAGCCTAAGGAGGATGAAAATGACTTAAATGATAATCCAATGACACAAACACACCTATTGAATGCCCATGTTTGGTTAATATAATAAATAAAGTTTATCCAAATTTATTAAAATATGAATCATCATCATGCTTTTGATATCCTTGTCATGCTCTCTTTCTTGAAGAAATTCATCCACGAATTTAAGCTCCATTATATCGTACAGGAAGAAATAATCCAAACAAACCACAAGCTCATCATATCCACCAGGGTTAAACGGGAAATTGGAAAAGTCACCAAATGTGATAAGTTGGTGAAACGCATTTCCATCTTGAACAATTAACTTCTTATCACATTTATAATAAAAGTAAGAAATTCTAAAGATGGGGATAAAGTTATACCTTTTGAAGCTGATATTTATGACCAAATTTAGCTTATTGGGATTGAAATTTTTGGCGAACAATATGTTACTTTGTATTTTCAAAGGCTTCAAAGCAAGTTGAGTTTCATCGACATTCTCTTCATCACAAAAAACTGGTGACTCAATAATTTCCTTCTAAGCATCCTTTTGAGGAACCTTTGAATAATCACCTTTAACCATTAACATTGCTTCGTTCTTCTCACTCTCTTGTTTGAAGAGACTTTCAATTTTACCACCATCTTTCAATTTGCTTTCAATGTTAATATTTGGATGACATTTCTCCTTTGGAGACACTTCTTCAAGCACTTGTAATAGAGAATTATCACAATTAGACAAATAGTTGGCGTCAATTTCTTGCCCTTTGTCCCTCAAATGTTTCTCCTCTTCTTCTTTCTTTTCTTTGATTTTATTTATCTCTCTCAAGGCAAGCTTCTCTACTTTTCTAGCTTGTTTTGCATATCCATTTTCATACAAATTTTTCACATACTCTGGATCCAATACAAAATCTTGAATATATTGATGATACGACATACTTAGGAATTTTGTCAAACAGGTAGTGTGCAATACTTTTAACAACACATTTTTTTTGTATGATTTTTTTTAAGTAGCAGCAATACACAAGTTAACAAAGAACTACAACTCAAACAAAAGCAACACAACTAGCAATTAAGGTTTCACACAAAAAAAATTCATAAATAGAATTTTACCTAATTCTAAACCTAGAGACAAGCTCTGATACCAAATGATACGATCCTAATAGTCATGGTTCACTTTAAGGATAATTCTAGGTCGGAAACTTACAAATTTGAGTGAAAATCGTGTGTCGCATGGGAACACGTTAAATAGAGCTACAAAACTCCGATATGACCGATTCCAAAACAAGGTGAAAGATGATGTTCCAAAATGCAAGTTAGGCTATTGAATCACTGAAAACAAGTATGTAGAACTCGGGATATAATCGCAGGTTAATGAACACGAAACTTGATAAAATTTGAGTATTAGGGTTTGATGTAATGGAAACTCAAAATTATTATTTCACAAACGAAACAAGAGCAACATGGTGCCACAATATAGGGATTGATAAACCAAAAGAATGCCCCATGGGTTAACAACCTTGATAAGTTCAAGATGAATTCTTTCAAGAACTCTAGAAAGCAAAGCCTCACAAAAAAAAACAATATTCAAAATCTGCCTTCAGAAAAACAAGGGTTTGCCTTTTATAATGGCAACTCCTAAAAAGATCTCTACATTTGGCCCAACTGAAATTTTTACAGTTACACCCAAATTTCTTATTTATTTAGTCTATTACTTTAATTAAAACTAATAATAAATTTGATAACACATAAATGCCGTCTTCATTCCTTAACTTCGTCAATTTGGTTTACACAATTGACTATCTTGGGCTTCAATTCCTCATGAGTTGTACTTGTTTCAAATAAAGTAGTTATCAAGTTATTTAGAACCTCCTTCGCCTTCTTTGACCATGCTCTTGTCATTGGGGTTCCAAGACCTTGAATATCCTCTATAATTTCTTCCTATGTTACGCATTCTATGTCCTCATAAATTAAATGTTAATCCAATGACACAAACACACTTATTTGGATGCCCAAGGTTGGTTAACAACCCTAATTGGATAGGAATAGGCCTAAGGAGGACGAAAAGGAATTAAATGGCAATCCAATGAACAAACTCACCTATTGGATGCATAAGATTGGTTTAAAACCCTAATTGGACAAGAATAAGCAAAAGAAGGATGAAAATGAGCTTATTGGATGGACAAGTATAACCTTAATAACCCTAATTGGACTAAGGAGGATGAAAATGACATATATGTTAATCCAATGACACAAACACACCTATTGGATGCACACGATTGGTTAAAAACCCTAATTGGACTAGAATAAGCCTAAGGTGGAAGCAGATGACCTAAATGTTAATTCAACGACACAAACACACCTATTGGATGCACAAGATTGGTTAAAACCCCTAATTGGACAAGAATAAGCCTAGGGAACACAAAAATGACCTAAATGCTACTCCAATGACACAAATGAATTTATTGGATGTACAAGATTCCTTAAAAACCCTAATTTTATTCGAATAAGCTAAAGGAGGATGAAAATTACCTAAATGCTAATCAATTGACACAAACACACCTATTGGATGCACATGATAGGTTACAAACACTAATTGGACAAGAATATGCCTAGGGTGGACGAACATGATCTAAATGTTAATCCAATGACACAAATGAACTTATTGGATGCAAAATATTGCTTCAAAACCGTAATTGGACTAGAACAAGCCTAAGGAGGATGAAAATGACTGAAATTTTAATCCAATGACACAAACACACCTATTGGATGCACAAGATTAGTTGAAAACCATAATTAGGCAAGAAAAAGCCTAGAGAGGACGAAAATAACCTAAATGTTTATCCGATGACACAAATTAACTTATTTGATTCACAAGATTGGTTAAAAACCCTAATTGGACTAGAATAAGCTTAAGGATGACAAAAATGATGTAAATATTAATTCAATGACACAAAAACACCTATTGGATGCACAAGAATTGTTAAAAACCTTAATTAAACACGATTAAGCCTATGTAGGACGAAAACAACCAAAATGTTAATCCAACGACACGAACACACCAATTGGATGCACAAAATTGGCTGAAAAACCTAACCTGACAAGAATAAGGAAAAGGAGGACGAAAATGACAAACATGTTAATCCAATGAGACAAACACACCTATTGGATACACAAGATTGGTTTAAAATCCTAATTCGATAAGAATAAACCTAGAAGGAAGAAAATTACCTAAATGTTAATCCAATAACACAAATTAACTTATTGGAAGCTCAAGGTTGGTTAAAAACCCTAATTGGACTACAATAAATCTATGGAGGCCAAAAATGACCTAAATGTTAATTCAATGACACAAACACACCTATTGGATGCACAAGATTGGTTAAAAAAACTAATTAAACAAGAATATGTTTATGTTGGACAAAAATGACCTAAATGTTAATCCAATGACACAAACACACCAATTGGATGCACAAGATTGGTTAAAAACCCTAATTGGACTAGAATAAGCCTAGGGATAGGAAAATGACCTAAATGTTAATCAAATGAAACAAATTAACTTATTGGATGCACAAAATTGGTTAAAAACCCTAATTGCACTAGAATAAGGCTTAGGAGGACGAAAATAACCTAATGTTAATTCAATGACACAAACACACCTATTGGATGCACAAGATTGATTAAAAACCCTAATTAAACAAGAATAAGCCTATGTAGGACAAAAATGAACAAAATGTTAATCCAACGACACAGACACACCAATTGGATGTACAAGATTGGTTAAAAACCTTTACTGGACAAGAATAAGGCAATGGAGGACGAAAATGACCTAAATATTAACCCAATGACACAAATACACCTATTGGTTTCACAAGATTGGTTAAAAACCCTAATTGGACAAGAATAAGACTAGGAAGAAAGAAAATGTCCTAAATGTTAATACAATGACACAAATTAGCTTATTGGGTGCACAAGATTGGCTAAAAACCCTAATTGGACTAGCATAAGTCTAACGAAGACGAAAATGACCTAAATGTTAATTGGATGACAGAAACACAACTATTGGGGGCACAAGATCGGATAAAAACTCTAATTAAACATGAATTAGCCTATGTTGGACGAAAATGACCAAAATGTTAGTCCAATGACACAAACACACCAATAGGATGAAAATGACATAATTGATAAGCCAATGACAAAAACACACCTATTTGATGCACAAGATTGTTTAAAAACCTTGACAATCGTTAAGTAAATGCAGATATTAAAAGATTCCCCATTTTTAATACTCATTTAACTCTAACAATTTTTCACTACAAACATTAAGTAAACAGAGATATTAAAAGATTCCCCATTTTTAATACTCGTTTGACTCTAATGATTTTTCACAACAAACATTAAGTAAACAGAGATATTAAAAGATTCCCTATCTTTAATACTCGTTTAACTCTAATGATTTTCAAATTCCACGCAGAACATACTCAAACATATTATCAAATTCAATGCGCAATTCACACCAAATCACATCAATTCATTTTTCCACAAAAATCCAACCAAACACATCTCAAATTTCATAAGTATCAATTATGAACACGTCAAATACGACGAACA
This sequence comes from Cicer bijugum, assembly GCA_037974875.1. Lineage (NCBI taxonomy): Eukaryota > Viridiplantae > Streptophyta > Magnoliopsida > Fabales > Fabaceae > Cicer > Cicer bijugum. Next base: position 750,635 of record JBBPBT010000850.1, on the reverse strand, counting down.
CAAATCATCACAACATACCACTCTAACACATCAAATTTCGTTTTCTCAAAATCATACAATAATGAGTTAAATTCATTTTCCACAAAATACTCATCAATATCACCAAAACCCAACTCTAAGATTTTACCCATAAAAGCATTAGTTCCATTTTCCCCCAAATCAACACTTCAACCCTAACCAAATTCTTTTCCACACAACCACATATAAGTCCCTAAATGCAAACTATAAGTTTGGAAGGAGTCTTTACCTTAACATTAGCTTTAACGTGCGATTACGGTACCGCGAGTAAATCCGATAAAATCTCCGCTCGCGACGTGCCTTCCGTAGTTGGTTCACTAGCACCGTAGCATGGTGGTGAGCAACTTTCCCTTCTATCTCTTCGCAAAACGAAGCTTAGATCTAGATGAAATGTGTAGATTTGCGTTTGACGGATTTGAAATCCCTAACACCGTTTTCGAATCTGAGAAGGAGGAAGAAGTTGGAAATTTGTTCTTACTCACCCACAAATCCTTGGGTTTCTATTCTTGAACAAAAGGAAGCAACGAAAATGGAGGTACAAGGAAGAAGAAGAAATGGGTTCGCGTGGCTGGAGGAGGAAGAGAATTTTCCTTTCTCTATTTTCCTTTCTTCTATTTTCCTTTCTTCTATTTTCCTTTCTTTCTATTTCCTTCTCTTTCCTATCTATTTTCTTTTCTTTTCCATCCAAACAAACATATATATTAATTATAACTTAACAAATATCTCAAAATATCTAGATATTTTTTAAAATTACCATTTCGCCCATAACATCTCCAAACCACTTTTTGTTAAAAATATCTACTATCATCGCAACTCAATTGACAGATACAATTCTTAGCAACTCGAGATATTTTTAACAAAACTCCCCAGAATTATATACTTTGTAATAGATTCACCGCAGTTAATATAATTTATTTATTGACGAGTAATTTTAGTCGGGCATCAGAATATCTTTTTGGTCATTTAAACTCCCAAAATATTTACAACTTGGCTAAAAAACCTCTGAGTTCAATACAAAAAATACACTAAAATACATAAAGTATAATTTAAAATTATGGGTCTTACAGTTAAAAACCCTAATTAGACAATAATAAGCCTAGGGAGGACGAAAATGACCTAAATATTAATCCAATGACACAAATTAACTTATTGGATGCACAAGATTGGTTAAAACCCTAATCGGACTAGAATAAGCCTAAGGAAGTCGAAAATGACCTAAATATTAATTCAATGACACAAACATGCCTATTGGATGCACAATCCTAGTTAAAAACCCTAATTAAACAAGAATAAGCCTATGATGGACGAACATGACATAAATGTTAATCCAGTAACACAAACACTCATATTGGACGCACAATATTGGTTTAAAACCATAATTGGGCAAATAAGAGTAGGGTGGAAGAAAATGACCTAAATGTTAATCCAAGGACACAAACACAGCTATTGGATGCACTAGATTGGTCAAAAACCATAATTGGACAAGAATAAGCCTAGGGAGGATGAAAATTACTTAATTGTTAATCAAATGACACAAATGAACTTGTTGGATGCACAAGATTGGTTAAAAACCCTAATTGGACAAGAATAAGCCTCGGGAGGACGAAAATATGCGAAATGAAAATCTAATGACACAAATGAACTTAAAGGATGCACAAGATTGCTTAAAAACCCTAATTGGACTAGAATAAGCATTAGGACGATGAAATTGACATACATGTTAATCCAATGACACAAACACACCTATTAAATGAAGAAGATTGTTTAAAAACCCTAATTGGACAAGAATAAGCCTAGGTAGGATGAAAATGGCCTAAAAGTTAATCCAATGACACAAATAAACTTATTTGATGCACAAGATTGCTTAAAAACCCTAATTGGACAAGAATAAGCCTAAGGAGGATGCAAATGACCTAAATGTTAATCCGATGACACAGACACACCAATTGGAATCCCAAGTTTGGTTAAAAAACCAAATTGGACAAGAATAAGCCTAGGGAGGATGAAAATGACCTAAATGTTATTCCAATGACACAAACCTACCTATTAGATGCACAAGATTGGTTAAAAACGCTAATTGGACTAGAATAATCCTATGGAGGACAAAATTGGCCTAAATGTTAATCCAATGACACAAACACACCTATTGGATTCACAAGATTGGTTAAAAATCGTAGTTGCACTAGAATGAGCCTAGGGAAGACCAAAATGACCGAAATGTTAATCCAATGACACAAACGAACTTGTTGGATGCGTATGATTGCTTAAAAATCCTAATTGGACTAGAATAAGCCTAAGAAGGATGAATATAGCCTAAGTGTTAATCGAATGACACAAACACACCTATTGGATGCACAAGATATGTTAAAAGCACTAATTGGACAAAAAAATAAGCCCCGGGAGGACAAAGATCACATAAATGATAATCCAACGACAGAAAGACACCTATTGGATGAACAAGAATGGTTAAAACCTTTAATTGGCAAAGAATAAGCCTAGGGAGGATGTAAATAACCTAAATGTTAATCCAATGACACAAACACACCTATTAGATGCACAAGTTTGGTTAATAACCCTGATTGGACCAGAATTAGTTTAAGAAGGACGAAAATTACATAAACTGTAATCCAATGATGCAATTGAACTTCTTGCACAAGATTGGTTAAAAACCCAAATTAGACTTGAATAAACCTAGGGAGGACGGATATGACCGTAATGGTAGTCTGATGACTCAAACAACCTAAATGTTAATCCAATGACACAAATGAACTTATTGGATTCACAAGATTGCTTAAAAACTCAAATTGGACTAGAATAGGCATAAGGAGGACTAAAATGACCTAAATGTTAATCCAATGACACAATTACACCTATTGGATGCACTAGATTTGTTTAAAACCCTAAATGGACAAGAATAAGCCTTGGGACGACAAAAATGACATAAATGTTAATCCAATGAAACATATGATCTAATCGGATGGACAAGATTGCTTAAAAACTCTAGTTGGAATCGAATGAACCTAAGGTAGGTGAAAATGACCTAAATGTTAATCCATTGACACAAACACACCTATTGAATGCACAAGATTGGTTAAAAATCCTAATTGGACAAGAATAAGCTTAGAGAGGACGAAAATGACCTAAACGTCAATCCAATGAAACAACCACCCTTATTGGATGCACAACATTGTGTAAAAACTCTTATTCGACAATAACAACCCTAGGGAGGACGAAATGCCCTAGATATTAATCCAATAACACAAACACACCTATTGGAAGCACAAGATTGGTTAAAAACCCTAATTGGACTAGAATAAGCCTAGGGAGGACGACAATGACCTAAATCTTAATCCAATGACACAAACGAACTAGTTGGATGCAAAAGACTTCTTAAAAATCCTAATTGGACTTGAAATTTCATAAGGATGATGAAAATAACCTAAATATCAATTCAATGACACAAACATACCTATTGGATGTACAAGATTGGTTAAAAGCACTAAATGGACAAAAAATAAGCCTAGGGAGGACAAATATGACCTAAATGTTAATCCAATGATACAAACACACCTATTGGATGCACCAGATTGGATAAAACTCCTAACTGGAGAAGAATAAGCTTAGGATGAACGAAAATGACTTAAATGTTCATCCAATGACACAAACACACCTATTGGATGCTCCAGATTGGTTAAAAACCCTAATTGGTCGTATGGAAGACGAAAATGACCTAAATATTCTTCCAATGACTCAAACACACCCATTGGATGCAGAAGATTGATTAAAAACCCTAATAGGACTAGGTTAAGCCTTGGGAGGACGAAAATGACCTTAATGTTAATCATATTACACAAATGAACTTATTCGATGCACTAGATTGATTAAAACTCATAAATGTTAAACCGATGACACACACACCAATTGGACACAAACATTAATTGGACAAGAATAAGCCTTATAAGGACGAAAACGACCTAAATGTTAATCCCCTAACACAAACACACCTATTGGAAACAAAAAATTGGTTAAAAACCTATTTGGACAAGAATAAGCCTAGAGAGGATGAAAATGACCTAAATATTAATCCAATGATACAAATGAACTAATCGGATGCACAAGATTCCTTAAAAACCCTAGTTGGACTAGAATATGCCTAAAGAGGATGAAAGTGAGCTAAATATTAATCCTTTGACAAAACACACCTATTGGATGCAGAAGATTAGTTTAAAACCCGAATCAGACAAGAATTAGCCTAAGGAGAACAAAATTACAACATGTTAATCCAATCACACAAATGAAATTAGTGGATGCACTAGTATGCTTAAAAACCCTTATTGGACTAGAAATAGCCTAAGGAGGATGAAAATGACCTAAATGATAATCCAAAGACACAAACACATATATGGGATACACAATATTTGTTAAAAAGCCTAATTGGACAAGAATAACCCTAGTGTGGAAGAAAATAACCTAAATGTTAATCTAATAACAGAAACAAACCTATCAGATGAACAAGATTGGTTAAAAACCCTAATTGGACAAGAATAAGCCTAGGGAGGACAAAAATTACCAAAATGTTAATCCAATGACAAAAACACACCTATTGGATGCAAAAGATTTGTTAAAACCCCAAATTAGACAAGAATAAGCCTAGGGAGGACGAAAATTACCTAAATTTTAATCCAATTAAACAAATGAACTTTTGTGATGCACAAGATTGGTAATAATCCCTTAATTGGACTAGAACAAGCCTAAGAAGGATGAAAATGACCTAAATGTTAATAGATTGACACAAACACACCTATTTGATGCACAAGTTTGGTTAAAAACCCTAATTGGACAAGAATAAGTCTAGTGAGGACAAAAATGTCCTAAATGTTAAACCAATGACACAAATGATCATATTTGATGCATAAGATTGCTTAAAACCCTAATTGGACTAGAATAAGCTTAAGGAGGATAAAAATGAGTAAAAATGTTAATCCAATGACACAAATACACCTATTGAATGCACAAGATTGGTTAAAAATCCTAATTGGACAAGAATATGATGGTATAATGGCCTCTATCTTTTGAAAGTTATAGACAAGATTATTAACCAAATTTTCCAATTTCTTTCTAAGTAATGAACTTAATATTAAAACCAACTTGTTTAATATTAATTCCAATTTAACACTGATAGATTCAAAAACTAATCAAGATAAAGATTCAAAGACACATGTATTATCAAGATAAGAGCATAGATTCAAAACTTATTCAAAACGGATATTCAAGAACACATGCATCATCAAGATAAAGAGTATAGAGATAGAGAAGTGTGCTCAAGAGATTTTTATACTGGTTCGACTATCGATTCGATAGTCTACATCCAGTCCTGGAATCACTCACAAATTTCAGCCTTTTACTAGAAATGATTTGAGTATATTTACAAACTTTCCTGCACTTCAATGCCTATACATCTAACTCAACATCAAATGTATTCTAACTATTACGAAAATTGTGATTGATTCAGTTGATATAGTTTCAGAAAAACTTCAGACAAATCGATTTTCGAATCGATTTATTGACGTGTATTACTAGCTTAATTGATTGCCTAATCGATTATCGCGTTTCTTGTTTTTCTTGAATCTTGAAATATATGAACTAATCGATTTCCTAATCGACTCTTTTAATGCATATATCAGAAACTGATACTCAGTTTATATCAGAATCGATTAACTAATCGATTATACTTGTTTTGTTCAAACAACGAGATCAAAACAATCGATTACTCTATCGACTCACTTTCATTGACATAATCGATTTAGCAATGGGCTAAATTCTCCCTGTAACTCAGACATTTACTCCAATCGATTTGCCAATCGACTTGACTTGTCCCAGTAACTCAGATATTTAGTTCAAATCGATGTGCCAATCGATTATGCAATATGTTTCTGATAAATGATGAACTAAGTCATTCATGCAATCAATCAATTAATTGATTAGTGCAAAACCAGTAGCTTAAGAAAAATATATCAAATCGAATGTCCAGTAGATTTCTTTAATCACAAACACATACCTGATTAAAATTATTTTAGTAATCGGTTTGCCAATCGATTGACTCTGTTCAAGCTTTGTTCTGTGAGTTATAAAATCAATTACCCAATTTATTTGAAAATCAATTGTCCAATTGATTTCTTTAATCACATAACACATATCTGATTAAAAACATTTAAGTAATCGATTTCCCAATCGATTAACTTAGTGAAAATTTGTTATGTGAATTAGACAATCGATTACCCAGTTGATTTGTCAATCGATTTACCAATTGATTGATTTACTTACTTATTTTATGATTTCATTTTTAATTTGGCAAATACTCAGATATGAAACCATCATGATGAATCTACCTATTAAATACTATGACCACTAGACAAAATTGCATATAATCTTCAAGCTTTGTACACTATCATCAATCTTTGCTTGATTGCTTGAGATCCAAGATTTGTCCAAGTGTTTGATTATTTTTCACATAATCTTCAAGCTTTATGATTAATCTTTGCTTGATTGATTTCATGAAATGTATCTCAACTTACACTATTAGATTTATCAAATAATGCATATACATTGTATGTTTGGAAGTTATATCAAAATCAATATCAAGGAGACATATGTCTTACAATCTCCCCCTTTTTGATTAAATGACAAACATACAATTTAACTTTGAGTTTACATTTCAAAACTTAACTTTATAATAACTATTATTTAAATACTCCCAGTGAGTTATAGACTTCATAATTGTTTTCTAATTTCAAATTTCATTTCAACGTTAAAACTCCCCCTCAATTATAGACTTCATAATTCATTTCAAGTTTGATATTAGAGCACACATTCATGTTTGGTATCAGAGTAATCAGAACACAGTATCAGAGCATCCAATTTAAAATCATTTAAGTTTGGTAACAGAGCACATAAGAGTACACTTTATTCAAATTCATTTAAATTTGGTATATCAGAGTATTCATCCAAATTATGTATTAGAGCATTCATCGGATCACAACATTAGATCACATAAGCACAATTTAAAGCATAGTTTACATTTCATTGATATCAGAGCACAACATCAGCACAATCACATATCAGATCACATAAGCACAATCTAAATTTATTCACATTTTAGTATCAGAACACAAGAGATCAGAGAACAAAACAAGAGATCAGAGTACAAGAGTATAAGTTAAATTGGATCAAATTCTCCCCCTTTTGTCATTATATTCAAAAAGAAAATACAGTTGAGAATGATGATTCAAAAACTATTGCAAGATATACATTGAAAACACAAACATTATAAAAACAACAAAGAAAACAAAATCCTAAACAACTAATCTAGGGTTGTTCCTCATTATCACCAGTGGGAAAGGTAGAGACTGCTGTAGTAACCTCAGCAAGTGTCTCCTCACCATGAGGTTCAGTACTATCTAGGTTAATAGGGTTTGTTCCTTCAGTTGCTTGATTGCCAAATGGTCTTGGATGGCATCAACATCTTGAACAATCGAGTTGAGAGTTGCTTGGAGTTTCCTAAGGGAGGCTTCCACTTTAGCATTGTGAGCAGCCTGAGACTCCATAAATTCCAGCAACTTAGCTAAAACCTCATATTGGTTTTCAGTTGGCTCAACTTGTTCAACATTTGGTTGAGCTCGTGTCCAAACACCATTGATCCTTTTGAATTGCATTTGATTGACAATTGATTCACCCAAGATCAGGGTTATTTTTATTGATTCTTCTTTGACAAAAGAGATTTTGAAATGCTTAGAATCTTGGTTATTAGCTAAGGGTAGGGATCATCAGCTTTCCTTGTGCTGTTTCCAACATGTTCATCAGCACAAGCCATGCCCAGCTCATCTTGAGCTCCTTATACAAGCCCCAAAGAAGAATGATGTCCAGCTTCTGGACTATAGCATGGTTTCCTGATCTAGGTACCAACATCCTTGTGAGCACATACATCAGCATCCTGTGTTGGAAAATCCAGAGTTCTTGCCTCATTGATTTTTCTTTTTAGAAATGTAGGGAATAGAGCAAGGTCCTCAACAGGTTTACTTTTAGAAGATTGAGACTTCTTTGGTTGAGGAGAAGAAGTGGTTTTCTTCTTCTTCTTCTGGGTTGGCTCTTTCATTGCATCACTCATCAGTTTTCAGTTTGAGGAGCCTTCCTCTTCTTTATTTTACCTTGATCAATGGCAATAGCTTTCCCTTTGTCCTTTGCCATGATCTTATGAGTTGGAATTGACACTCATTTTTAAGTGGGTGTAGGAGAGGGTGTTCTACCACTTGAGGTTGATGTAGAGGATGGTGATTTCTCAGCTGTTTGCTTCACTCTAGCCATTTGCAAGATTTATGAAGTTTGAGAAGTTTCAAGGAATCAGAGAGATTGAGTTTGGAAAGAGGTTGATAAATGTATAAAGCACAGAGAAAACACAGAGAAGTTTTAGAAGTTTTAGAAGTTGAGAGAAAATTAGTTGAGAAATCGATTTAGGGTTTTAAGTAGTACTGTTCAGAATCGATTTCTAAATCGATGTTATTAAGCATTTGCACAGGACACGTCGATTGCCAAATCAATTTTTTTACCGTTATTGGAGGGGAATGAAAGGTTCCAATTATAGTTGCCTGCAACGGCTAGAAATTTTCTGCAACAGTCATTTTTCAAATCGATTTCCAAATCAATTTCCTTAAGTAAGTGTACAATGGATAAATCGATGTCCAAATCGATTTCCATATTAGTTTAGAAAAGCTTCTCATAACAGCATCCACTTTCAAATCGACTTAGTTGGCTTGCAGGTTTGATAAATTGATAAAATCAATTACCAAATCGATGCTCGGGTTTGAGTTTGGAAAATTTTTCAAATCCTTGGATTTCAGGGAAAGATAATCGATTATGAAATCGATTCTTTAAAACTACTTTCCAAAGTTTCAATCGATTCACCAATCAATTGGATTGATGTATACTTCAGGATCTATTGCTACTGCAGATCACTAAATCAATTATGAAATTGATTATCGTGTTTTATATTTTGACAATTGAGATACTGTGCAGCATAAATCGATTATGAATTCGATTTTGTAATGCTTATTTGAATGTTGACACAGGATAATCGATTTACCAATCGATTTATCAATTGCAAATTAATCAGTTTAAAGGAAACATCGATGTCTCAATCGATTTTTCACATGGATCAGATTTCATTTTGATCTATTATACCAAGTTTCATTCTAGATTTCATTTTGATCTAATATAGAAGAAACTTTCCTTGGGTAAAGCTTTGGTAAATATATCAGCTAATTGATCAGATGTATTAATATATTCAAGCTTGATATTACCATTTTGGTATTGATCCCTAATGAAATGATGTCTAATCTCTAAGAGATTTTCTAGTAGCAACCCCTTGTAAAATTTCTCCTATGATGTTATCAATTGGATGGTTTTTGTTAAATTTCCATTCCTTAGGTAAGTCATCTTCCCTTATTGGTTCTATACAATCAATGTTAGTTGGAGGTGATATTTCATTTGGTTCTTTTGGATCTGATTCTAAAATTTCATCCAAAGAATCACCAACTATAAGAGGGTTATTGTTCAAGTTTTTAGAAAACATTTCATCAAATTTTACATGAACAGATTGCTCTATAGTTTTAGTTCCTTTATTGTAGATCGTATAGGCCTTACTAGTTTGTGAATATCCTAGAAAAATTCCCTCATTTGCCTTAGAGTCAAATTTCCCTAGATGCTCTTTTCCATTTTTCAGTACAAAACACTTGCATCCAAAGACTCTAAAATAGGCAATGTTTGGTTTTCTACCTTTGTATATTTCATAGGGTGTTTTCTAGGTATAGGCCTAATTAGAATTATATTTATTACAAGTGTAGTTGTGTTTATTGCATCAGCCCAAAAGTATTTTGGAAGCATAGAGTCATTGATGATTGTTCTAGCAAGTTCTTCTAGAGATCTATTCTTCCTTTCTACAACTCCATTTTGTTGTGGAGTTCTAGGGGCTGAATAAATGTGGTGAATTCCATTTTGTTCAAAATAATTATCAAAAGATTCATTTTGAAATTCTCCACCATGATCACTCTTAATGGAAACTATTTTCTGATTCGTCTCATTTTGAACTTGATTTGCAAATTTTTTGAAAATTGAGAAAGCATCACTTTTGTGAGACATAAAATAAGTCCACGTATATCTAGAGTAATCATCAACTAAATCATAGCCATACAGATTTCCTCCAAAACTTTTTACTTGAGAGGGACCAAATAGATCCATGTGAAATAATTGTAGAACTCTATTAGTTTGTACTAAGTCTATTGGTGGGAAAGAGGACTTGACCAATTTACTTTTCTCACAAGAATCGCATAATTTGTCCTTAGTAAATTTTCTGTTTTGGAGACCTAGCACTAGTTGTTTGCTAACTAGTTTGTTAAGATGAACTATATGTGTGCGAGCTATTCTCTTGTACCACAACCAATCTTCATCTGATTTAGATAACAAACACCAAACATTATTTGCAGGCAACGAATCAAGATCAATCATTTATATATTATTTACCCTTTCACCTACCAATTTTATGTTATTATCTTCCTTGTGCTCAAGTATACAAGTATGTGATGTAAAATATACCTGGAATCCTTTATCGCAAAGCTGACTAATGCTAAGTAAATTGTGTTTCAAACCTTTTACATAGAGAACATCCTTGATTACCGTTGTTGATTCACTCCCTATGTCTCCAGCTCCAAGTATTTTACCTTTGTTGTTGTCACCATACTTTACATAACCTCCATATTTTAAATTCAGAGACAAAAATTTTGATTTGTCTCCTGTCATATGCTTGGAACATCAACTATCTAAGTACCATGAGTGCGTTTTGGATGTCAAGCATACCTGCAAAACAGAATTCAGATTCTGGTTTTAGGTACACAATTTAGATTGGGTCGTTGAGGGTTAGTTTCAATTACAGGTTTCTTTATTCTCCAAATCTGATTCCATCCCTTGTTAGCAAGCTTTTTCAGTTTACAATTAAAAGCTATATGTCCTTTTGTGCAACAAAAATGACATGAAAAAGTAGAGGATGTGTTTTGAGTTGGTTTAATGACAACATCATGCATTTGCTTTGATCTAACAAATTTCTAGTTCTTTTGAGCATTTCCATTTGGTCTATAGCCAATTCCAGATTTTTCACTATGATTCTTTGGATTACCAAGAAAAACATTCAGGTTGTTTCTACCACTAGTGAATTTTGCTAAATCAAATTTTAGTGATTCAACATTTCTTTCAAGTTCATTAAACCTACTGAGTTTATCATTTGCTTCCTTTTTCAAAAGTTCATTCTTGTCTTCAAGCAACTTATGATCTTTTTTAATTTCTTCGTACATCATGCACTGTTTTTCTAACATTTTCTTAGTGCTAATTAATTGTTTGACTACCTTAACATGTTCATCATGCAATTCATTAAAAGCATCATACAATTCTTCATAAGAGGGATTAAAGGTAGTACTTACTTCACTATCTGAATCTGAATCTGAATCTGAGTGAGTTTTGGCCATTAGACACAAGTTTGCTTCTTCTTCTTCTGAAGATGCAGAAGATTCTTCATCATTGTCATTCAAAGCTATGTAGGCTCTTTTAGTTTTTGAGGATGGTTGATCCTTGCCATTAGCTTTCACAAACTTTTTTCTATTTTGCAGTTGAACATTTTCAGATTTTATGTGGCCTGTTTTCCCACATTCATAGCAAGTTATCACTTTGCTATCATTTGTCTCATTTTTGGTGAAGCTTTTTGTCCTTGAATTGGATGGTTTCTTTGATTGGTTTCCTTTCTTTTTCTGAAACTTCTTGAACTTTTTGACCAGCATTCCGATTTCAGGTTCTTCATCAGTTTCACTATCTGAATCATCAGTACATGTTTCTGGTTCAGATTTTGTTTTATGAGCTTGAACCTTCAAAGATAGTCCTTTCCTTTTCTGATCAGTTTGCTCAGCCTCATTCAACCTATGCAGCTCCATTTCTTGTTCTCTTAGTTTTCCAAAGAGGGTGGCAATGGTCATGCTTCCAATATCCTTTGATTTAGCTATTGTAGTGACCTTAGGATGCCATTCTCTTGTCAAGCATCTCATCACTTTGTTTATTTGTTGCTCATTGTCAATTACTTTACCTAGAGCATTTAGATTGTTAATGACATGTGTTAACCTTGTCTGCAGGTCATTAATTGACTCATCCTTCTTCATATTGAAGAGTTCATATTCATGCATCAGAGTGTTGGTTCTGGCCCTCTTGACATCAGTTGTGCCTTCATGAGTTTCTTGGAGTGTATCCCACATTTCTTTGGCAGATTTGCAATTTGATACCCTGAAAAAATCATCAGCACTTAAAGCAGAAGTTATTATATTTTTGAATTTTGCATTATAGCCAACTTTTTTCTTATCATCATCAGACCAATCAGATCTGGGTTTAAAGATTAACGATTCACTAGTACCTGCAATTCTAGGCCCATAAGGACCATTTTCTACTGCATCTAATATGTCAAGACCACTAGCCTCTAGAAAAATTAGCATTCTTTTTTTCCAATACATATAAGCAGACCAATTAAAAGCATGGGGTCTAGCTAAAGACGCGCCTTCGTCCAGGAATTCGATAGAGGTCATTTTCATTTTGAGAATTAGTCTAAAAGATTAGGCTCTTGATGCCAATTGTTGGTATAATGGTCTCTATCCTTAGAAAGTTATACACAAGATTATTAACCAAATTATCCAATTTCTTTCTAAGTGATGAACTTAATATTGAAACCAACTTGTTTAATATTAATTCCAATTTAACAGTGATAGATTCAACAACTAATCAAGACATAGATTCAAAGACACATGTATTATCAAGATAAGAGTATAGATTCAAAACTTATTCGAAACAAATATTCAAGAACACATGCATCATCAAGATAAAGAGTATAAAGATAGAGAAGTGTGCACCAGGGATTTTTATACTGGTTCGACTATCGATTCGATAGTCTACATCCAATCCTGAAATCACTCACAGATTTCAGCCTTTTACTAGAAATGATTTGAGTATGTTTACAGAATTTCCAGCACTTCAATGCCTATACCTCTAACTCAACATCAATCTACAACACCAACCAATATATCCTTAAGAACTAATCGCCAAGCTGTAGCAAGATCAGATTGAGATCTCCTTTAGATGAACACAAGCATCCTAAAAGATGATCATCAATTTCACAATATTGGATTTTCACACACTTCCTTTTGCAAAGATTGTTTCTTACAAAAACAACTAAGAACTAAGAACACTTTATTCAATCACACAAATCTCACTCTCTAAGTATTTGCGAATTGATATTTGTGAGTTATAACAGTTTCTCTCAAAAAGTTATTTTCGAGTAGCCAATGAAAACATTAAGTTCTTTCAAATGTTTTCTAACTGTTATGAAAATTGTGATTGATTCACTTTATATAGTTTCAGAGAAACTTCAGACAAATCGATTTCCCAATCGATTTATTAATGTGTATTACCAGCTTAATCGATTGCCTAATCGATTTTCGCATTTCTTGTTTTTCTTGAATCTTGAAATATATGAACTAATCGATTTCCTATTCAACTCTTTTCATGCATATATCAGAAATTGATACTCAGTTTATATCTGAATCGATTGACTAATCGATTATACTTGTTTTGTTCAAACAACGAGATCAAAATAATCGATTACTCAGTCGACTCACTTACATTGACATAATCGATTTGGCAATGGGCTAAATTCTCCCTATAACTCAGACATTTACTCCAATCGATTTGCCAATCGATTGACTCAGTACAAGCTTTGTTATGTGAGTTATAAAAACATTTTAGTAATCGGTTTCCCAATCGATTAACTTAGTGAAAATTTGTTATGTGAATTAGACAATCGATTACCCAGTTGATTTATCAATCGATTTACCAATTGATTGATTTACTTACTTATTTTATGATTTCATTTTTAATTTGGCAAATACTCAGATATGAAACCATCTTGATGAATCTACCTATTAAATAATATGACCACTAGACAAAATTGCATATAATCTTCAAGCTTTGTACACTATCATCAATCTTTGCTTGATTGCTTGAGATCCAAGATTTGTCCAAGTGTTTGATTCTTTTTCAAATAATCTTCAAGCTTTATGATTAACATTTGCTTGATTGATTTCTTGAAATGTATCTCAACTTACACTATTAGATTTATCAAATAATGCATATACATTGTATGATTGGAAGTTATATTAAAATCAATATCAAGGAGGCATATGTCTTACATAATAACCTTAGGGATGATGAATATGACCTAAATGTTAATCCAATGACTGATTTCAACTACATGGATGCACAAGATTGCTTAAAGACCCTAGTTGGACTAGAATATGTCTAAGGAGGATGAAAATGACCTAAATGTTAATCTATTGGCACAAACACACCTATTGGATGCACTAGATTGGTTAAAATCCCTAATTGGACAAGAATAAGCCTATGAAGGACAAAAACGACCTAAATGTTAGTCCAATAACACAAACATAGCTATTAGATGCACAAGATTGGCTAAAATCCCTAATTAGACAAGAATAAGCCTAGGGAGGACAAAAATGACCTAAATGTTAATCCAACGACACAAACACACCTATTGGATGCACAAGTTTTGTTAAAACCCCTAACTGGACTAGAATAAGCTTCGGGAAAACGAAAATGACCTAAATTTTAATCCAATTACTCAAATGAACTTATATGATGCACAAGATTGGTTAGAAACCCCTAGTTGGACTAGAATAAGCCTAAGGAGGATGCAAATGACCTAAATGTTGATACATTGATACAAACACTCCTATTGGATGCACAAGATTGGTTAAAAATCCTAATTGGACAAGAATAGGCCTAGGGAGGACTAAAATGACAATGTTAATCCAATGACACAAATGATTTTATTGGATGCACCAGATTGCTTAAAACCCTAATTTGAATAGAATAAGCTTAAGGAGGATGAAAATGACTTAAATTTTAATCCAATGACACAAACACTACTATTGAAGGCACAACATTGGTTAAAAATCCTAATTGGACAAGATTAAGCTTAAGCAGAATGAAAATGACCAATATGTCAATCCAATGAAACCATCACACCTATTGGATGCAATAGATTGGTTACAAACACTAATTAGACAAGAATAAGCCTAGGAAGGATGAAAATGACCTAAATGTTAATCCAATTACACAAACCCACCTATTGGATGCATAAGCTTAGTTAAAAACCCTAATTGGACTAGAATAAGCCTCAGGAGGACGAAAATGACCTAAATGTTGATACATTTTTACAAACATTCCAATTGGATGCACAAGATAGGTTAAAAATCCTAATTGGACAAGAATAGGCCTAGGGAGGACTAAAATGACCTAAATGTTAATCCAATGACACAAATGAACTTATTGGATGCACCAGATTGCTTAAAACCCTAATTGGAATAGAATAAGCCGAAGGAGGATGAAAATGACTTAAATGTTAATCCAATGATACAAACACTCCTATTGAATGCACAAGATTGGTTAAAAATCCTAATTAGACAAGAATAAGCTTTGGCAGGACGAAAATGACCTACATGTCAATCCAATGACACCATCACACCTATTTGAAGCACAAGATTGGTTACAAACACTAATTAGACAAGAATAATCCTAGGATGGAGGAAAATGACCTAAATAGTAATCCAATGACACAAACACACCTATTGGATGCACAAGATTAGTTAAAAACCCTAATGGGACTAGAATAAGCCTAAGGAGAATGAAAATGACTTAAATGTTAATCTAATGAATCAAACACACCTATTGAGTGCACAAGATTGGTTAAAAACCCTAACTGGACTAGAATAAGCCTAAGGAGGATGAAAATGACTCAAATGTTAATCCAATGACACCAACGCACCTATTGAATGCACAAGATTGGTTAAAAATCCTAATAGGACAAGAATAAGCTTGGGAAGGACGAAAATCACCTAAATTTTAATCCAATTACACAAATGAACTTATATGATGCAAAAGATTGGTTAGAAACCCCTGTTTGGACTAGAATAAGCCTAAGGAGGATGCAAATGACCTAAATGTTGATACATTGATACAAACACTCCTATTGGATGCACAAGATTGGTTAAAAATCCTAATTGGACAAGAATAGGCCTAGGGAGGACTAAAATGACAATGTTAATCCAATGACACAAATGATCTTATTGGATGCACCAGATTGCTTAAAACCCTAATTTGAATAGAATAAGCTTAAGGAGGATGAAAATGACTTAAATTTTAATCCAATGACACAAACACTACTATTGAAGGCACAAGATTGGTTAAAAATCCTAATTGGACAAGATTAAGCTTAAGCAGAATGAAAATGACCAATATGTCAATCCAATGAAACCATCACACCTATTGGATGCAATAGATTGGTTACAAACACTAATTAGACAAGAATAAGCCTAGGAAGGATGAAAATGACCTAAATGTTAATCCAATGACACAAACCCACCTATTGGATGCATAAGCTTAGTTAAAAACCCTAATTGGACTAGAATAAGCCTTAGGAGGACGAAAATGACTTAATGTTAATCAAATGGCACCAAAACATCTATTGAATGCACAAGATTGGTTAAAAATCCTAATTGGAGAAGAATAAGCTTTGGGAGGACGAAAATGACCTACATGTCAATCCAATGACACCAACACACCTATTGGATGCACCAGATTGGTTTCAAACGCAAATTAGACAAGCATAAGCCTAGGGAGGACAAAAATGACCTAAATGTTAAAACCCTAATGGGACTAGAATAAGCCTAAGGAGAATGAAAATAACTTAAATGTTAATCCAATGACACAAATGAACTTATTGGATGCAAATGATTGCTTTAAAACCCTAATTGGACAAGAATAAGCCTAAAGAGGATGAAAGTTAGCTAAATGTTAATTTAATGACACAAACTTACTAATTGGATGCACAAGATCGGTTTAAAACCTGAATTGGACAAGAATAAGCCTACGGGGGACAAACCGACCTAAATGTTAATCCAATAACACATATGAACTTATTGGATGCACAAGATTTCTTAAGAACCCTGATTGGACTAGAATAAGCCTGAGGAGGATGACAGTGACCTAAATGTTAATGCAATGACACAAACACACCTATAGGGCGAACAAGATTGATTAAAAACCTTAATAGGACAAGAATAAACCTAGGGAGGACTAAAAAGACCTAAATGTTAATCCAATGGGACAAACCTACCTATTGGATGCACAAGATGTGTTAAAAATCCTAATTGGACAAGAAAGAGTCTACAGTGGACGAAAATAATCTAAATGTTAATCAAATTACACAAACACACCGATTGTATGCACAAGATTGGTTAAAAATCCTAATTGGGCAAGAATACGCCTAGGGAGGACAAAAATGACCTAAATGTTAATCCAATAACACAAACACATATATTGGATGCACAAGATTGGTTAGAACCCAAATTGGACTAGAATAAGCCTAATGAGGATAAAAATGATTAAATGTTAATCCAATGACACAAACAAACCTATTGAATGCACATAATTGGTTAATAATCCTAATTAGCCAACAATAAGTTTATGAAGGACAAAAATGACCTACTTGACATTCCAATGACACAAACACACCTATTAAATGCACAAGATTGGTTAAAAATCCCAATTGGACAAGAATAAGCTTAGGGAGGATGAAATAACCTAAATCTTAATCCAATGTCACAAACACACCTATTGCGTGCAAAAGATTGGTTAAAACCCCTGATTGGACAAGAAATAGCAATGGGAGGACGAAAATGACCTAAATGTTAATCCAATGTCACAAACACACCTATTGAATGCACATAATTGGTTAACAACCCTAATTGGACGTCAGTTAGCCTAGGCAGGACGCAAAGGACCGAATTGTTAATCCAATGATACAAATGTACTAATTGCATGCAAAAGAATAGATAAAACCCCTTATTCGACAAGAAAAAGCCTAAGGAGGACGAAAATGACCTAAATTTGAATTCCATAAGACAAACACACCAATAGGATGCACAAGTTGGTTAAAACCTCTAATTGGACAAGAATAAGCATCGGGAGGACGAAAATGACCTAAATGTTAGTCCAATCAAACTAATAGACTTATTGGAAGCACAAGATTGGTTAAAAACCCGAATTGGACAAAAATAAGCCTATGGAGGACAAAAATGACCTAACTGTTAATCAAATGACACAAATGAACTTATTGGATGCACAAGATTGGTTATTAACCCTAACTAGACTAGAGCAAGTCTAAGGAGGATGAAAATGACTTAAATGTTAATACAATGATACAAACACACCTATTGGATGCACAAGATTGGTTGAAAATCCTAATTTGACAAGAATAAGCCTAGAAAGGACGAAAATGACCTAAATGTTAATCCAATGACACAAACACACCTATTGGATACACAAGATTGGATAAAAACCCTAATTGGACAAGAATAACTCAAGAGTGGATGAGAATGACTTAAATGATAATCCATTGAAACAAACCTACGTAATGGATGCACAAGATTGGTAAAAAAACCCTTATTGGACAAGAATAAGCCTATGGTGGACAAAAATGACCTAAATGTGAATCCAATGGCACAAACCTACCTATTGGATACACACGATTGGTTAAAAACCTTAATTGGACAAGAATAAGCCTAGGGAGGATGAAAATGACCTAAAGGTTAATCCAATGACACAAATGAACTTATTGGACGCACATGATTGCTTAAGAACTACTGTTGGACTAGAATAAGCATAAGGTGCATGAAAAGGACCTAATGGTTAATCCAATGACACAAACTCCCCTATTGGATGATGCACTAGATTGGTTAAAAAACCAAATCGGACAAAGAATAAGGCCAGGAAGGAGGAAAATGAACTAAATGTCAATCCAATGAGACAAACACACGTATTGGATTCACAAGGTTGGTTAAAAACTCTAATTTGACAAGAATAAGCCTAGGGAGGATGAAAATGATAATTCAATGACACAAACACACCTATTTGAGGCACAACATTGGTTAAAAACCCTAATTGGACAAGAATAAACTTAGGGAGGACGAAATTACCCTAAATGTTAATCCATTGATAAAAGCACCCCAATTTGATGCATAAGATTTGTTCAAACCTCTTATTGGACAAGAATAACCCTATGATTGACAAAAGTGACGTAAATGTTAATCAAATGATCCAAACTCAACTATTGGATGCACAAGATTGGTTGAAAACCCTACTTGGACAAGAATAAGCTTATGGAGGACGAAAATGATGTAAACGTAATCCAATGATACAAACACACCATTTGGATGCACCATATTGGTTAAAAACCTTAATTGGCCAAGAATAAGTCTAGGGTGGAAGAAAATGACCTAAATGTTAATCGAATATCACAAACACACAAATTGGATGCACAAGATTCGTTAAAAACCCTAATTGGATAAGAATAAGCCCAGGGAGGATGAACCTAACCAATATGTTAATCCAATGACACAAACCTACCTATTGGATGGACAAGATTGGTTAAAAACCCTAATTAGACAAGAATAAGCCTAGGGAGGAAGAAAATGACCTAAATGCTAATCTAATGAGACAAACATACCTATTGGATGCAGAAGATTGGCTAAAAACCCTAATTCGATAAGAATAAGCTTAGGAAGGAGGAAAATGACTTAAATGTTAATCCAATGATAGAAACCTACCTACTGGATGTACAAGATTGATTAAAAACCCTAATTGCAAAAGAATAAGCCTAGGTAGGACGAAAACGATCTAAATGTTATTCATATGACACAAATGAACTTATTGGATGCATAAGATTGCTTAAAAACCATAATTGGACAATAATAAGTCTAGGGAGGACGAAAATTACCTAAATGTTAATCCAATGATAAAAACATTCCAATTGGATGCACAAGATTGGTTAAAAACCCTTATTAGACAAGAATTACCCTATGGAGGACAAAAATCGCTTAAATGTTAATCCAATGACACAAACACAACTATAAGATGCACAAGATTGGTTAAAAAACCTACTTGGACAAGAATAAGCTTAGGGAGGACGAAAATGATGTAAATGTTAATCCAATGACACAAAGACACCAATTGGATGCGCAAGATTGGTTAAAAACCTTAATTGGACAAGAATAAGCACAGGGAGGATAAAAATAACGTAAATGTAAATCCAATTACAAAAATGAATTATCGAATGCACAAGATTGCTTTAGAACCATAATTGGACTAGAATATGCCTAAGGTGGATAAAAATGACCTGAATGTTAATCAATTGACACAAACACACCTATTGGATGCACTAGTTTGGCTTTTGCATTAAAGCCAACTTTTTTCTTATCATCATCAGACCAATCAGATCTGGGTTTCAAGATTAATGATTCACCAGTACCAGCAATTCTAGGCACATAAGGACCATTTTCTACTGCATCTAATATGTCAAGACCACTTGCCTCGAGAAATATAACCATTCTTTCTTTATAGTACATATAAGCAGACCCATTAAAGGCAGGGGGTCTAGCTAAAGAGGCACCTTCTCCAAAGAATTCAATAGAGGACATTTTCTTTTTGAGAATTAGTCTAAAAGATCAGTCTCTTGATGCCAATTGTTTGTATAATGGCCTCTATCCTTATGAAGTTATATGCAATATTATTAACAAGATTATCCAATTTTTCCTAAGATATGAACTTAATATTAAAACCAACTTGTTTAATATTAATTCCAATTTAATAGTGAAAGATTCAAAACTTATTCAAGACAGAGATTCAAGAACACATGTATTATCAAGATAAAGAGTATAGATTCAAAACTTATTCAAAACAAATATTCAAGAACACATGCATCATCAAGAAAAAGAGTATAGAGATAGAGAAGTATGCACCAGGGATTTTTATACTGGTTCGACTATCGATTCGATAGTCTACATCCAATCTTGGAATCACTTACAGATTTCAGCCTTCACTAGAAATGATTTGAGTATGTTTACAGACTTTCCAGCACCTCAATGCCTATACATCTAACTCAACACCACTCTACAACAACAACCAATCTATCCTTAAGAACTAATCGCCAAGCTCTAGCAAGATCAGATTGAGATCTCTTTTAGATGATCACAAGCATCCTAAAAGATGACCACCAGTTTCACAATACTGGATTTCCGCACACTTTCTTTTACACAGATGTTTCTTTCAAAAATAACTAAGAACTAAGAACACTTGATTCAATCACAATGAATTCTCACACTTAGTATTTGCCAATGATATTTGTGAGTTATAAGAATTTCTCTCAAAGTGTAATTTTCGAGTAGCCAATGAAAACTTACAGTTCTTTCTATATGTTCTAATTGTTATGAAAATTGCGATTGACTCAGTTTATATAGTTTCAGAAAAACTTCAGACAAATCGATTTCCCAATTGATTTAATTAATGTGTATTACCAGCTCAATCGATTGCCTAATCGATTATCGCGTTTCTTGTTTTTCTTGAATCTTGAAATATATGAACTAATCGATTTTCTAATTGATTCTTTTAATGCATATATCATAAACTTATACTCAGTTCATATCAGAATCGATTGAATTATCGATTATAATTGTTTTGTTCAAATAGCGAGATCAAAACAATCGATTACTCAGTCGACTCACTTTCATTGACATAATCGATTTAGCAATGGGCTAAATTCTCCCTATAACTCAGACATTTATTCCAATCGATTTGCCAATCGACTTGACTTGTCCCAATAACTCAAATATTTAGTTAAAATCGATGTGCCAATTGATTATGCAATATGTTTCTAATAAATGATGTACTAATTCCTTCATGCAATCGATTGCCTAATCGATTAGTGCAAAGCTTGCAACTTAAGAAAAGTATTTCAATCGATTGTCCAATCGATTTCTTTAATCACAGAACACAGGCCTGATTAAAAACATTTTAGTAATCGGTTTGCCAATCGATTAACTCAGTACAAGCTTTGTTCTGGGAGTTAGAAAATCGATTAACCAATTGATTTGCAAATCGATTGTCCAATTGATTTCTTTTAATCACATAACACAGGTCTGATAAAAACATTTACGTAATCAGTGAAAATATGTTCTATGAATTAGACAATTGATTACCCAATTGATTTATCAATTGATTTACCAATTGATTGATTAGCATACTTAGACGTGTGAAACCAT
Source organism: Cicer bijugum (assembly GCA_037974875.1). Lineage (NCBI taxonomy): Eukaryota > Viridiplantae > Streptophyta > Magnoliopsida > Fabales > Fabaceae > Cicer > Cicer bijugum. Next base: position 728,310 of record JBBPBT010000850.1, on the reverse strand, counting down.
AGTGATGAATCTACCTAATAAACACTATGAACACTAGACAAATTTGCACATAGTAATGAAGTATATGTTAATCCAATAACACAAACACAACTATTGGATGCAAAACATTGGTTAAAAACCCTAATTGGACAAGAATAAGCCTAAGGAGGACGAAAATAACCTAAATGTTAATCCAACGACCCAAACCAACCTATTGGATGTACAAGATGTGTTTAATACCCTAATTGGACAAGTATAAGCCTAGGTAGGCAAAAATGACCTCAATGTTAATCCAATGAAACAAAAACACTTATTTGATGCTCAACATTGGTTAAAAAAATTATTTGGACAAGAATAAGCCTAGGGAGGACGAAAATGTCCTAAATAATAATCCAATGAGACAAATGAACTTATTGAATGCACAAAATTGCTTAAAACCCCTAGATGGATTACAATAAGCCTAAGGAAGATGAAAATGAACTAAATGTGAGTCCAATGACACAAACACACCAATTGGATGAACATTGGTTAAAAACCCTAATTGGACAAGAATTAGCGTAAGGAGTGCGAAAGAAACCTAAATGTTAATCGAATGACACAAACGAACATATTTCTTGCACAAGATTGCTTAATAACCCGAATTCGACTATAATAAGCCTAAGGTCGATGAAAATGACGTAAATGGTAATCCAACGATACAAATACACCTATTGGATGAACTTAGTTGGTTAAAGAACTTAATTGGACAACGATAAACCAAGGGAGGAATAAAAGGACCAAAATGTTAATCCAACCACACAAATGAACATATTGGATGCACAAGATTGGTTTGAAACCCTAATTGGACACAAACACACCAATTGGTTGCAGATGATTGATTAAAAACCCTAATTGGAAAATAATAAGGCTGGGGGGAGGCAAATGACATAAATGTTAATCCAATGTCACGAATGCACTTATTGGATGCACATGATTGCTTAAGAATCCTAATTAGAGTAGAATAAGCCCAAGGTCGACGATAACGATCTAAATGTTAATCCAATGACATAAAAACACCTATTGGACGCACTAGATTGGTTAAAAAAAACTTAATTGGACAAGAATAAGCCTAGGGAGGCCGAATATGACAAATTGTTAATCCAATGACACAAACACACCAATTGGATGCATAAGATTGGTTAAAACGATAATTGGACAAAAATAAGTCAAGGGAAAATAACCTAAATGTTAATCCAGTGACACAAATTAACTTACTGGATGCATAAGATTGCTTCAAAACCATAATTTGAAAAAAATAAGCCTAGTGAGGACCAAAATGGCCTATGTTAATCTAATGAGACAAACACACGGATTGGATATACAAGATTAGTTAAAAATGCTAATTGGACAAGAATAAGCCTAGGGAGGATGAAAATAACCTAAATGTTAATCCAATGACACAAATGAACTTAATGGATGCACACGATTGCATAAGAACCCTAATTGGACTTAAATAAGCTTAAGGAGGACGAAAATGACCTAAATGTTAATCCAATGAGACAAACACAACTATAGGATGAAATAGATTTGTTAAAAAAAACTTAATTGGACAAGGATAAACCTAGGGAGGAAAAAAATAACCTAAATGTTAATTGAGTCACAAAAACACATGTATTGCATGCACAAGATTGGTTAAAAACCATAATTGGACAAGAATAAGCCTAGGAATGACGAAAATGAACTAAATGTTAATCCAATGACAAAAATGAACTTATCGGATGAACAAGATTGCTTAAGAACCCTAATTGGACTAGAATAAGCCTAAAGGCGATGAAAATGACCTAAATGTTAATCCAACGACACAAACACCCCTATTACATGCACTAGATTGGTTAAAAAGATTAATTGGACAACAATAAGCCTAGGGAAAACAAAAATGTCCTAAATAATAATCCAATTACACAAATGAACTTATTGGATGCTCAAGATTGCTTAAAACCCCTAAATATATTGCAATAAGCCTAAGCAAGATGAAAATGAACTAAATGTGAATCCATTAACAGAAACACACCTATTGTATGCACAAGATTGGTTAAAACCCTAAATGTACCAGAATAAGTCCATGGAGGATGAAAATGACATAATTTTTAATCCAATAACACTAACACGCCAATTGGATGCACAAGATTTGTTAAAAACCCTAATTGGAGAAGAATAAGCCTAAGGAGGATGAAAATAACCTAAATGTTAATCCAATTACACAAATGAAGTTAGTAGATGCATAAGATTGCTTAAAACCCGTAATTGGAAAAGAATAAGCCTAGGGAGCACGAAAATGACCTAACTGTTAATCCAATGACACAAACACACGAATTGGATGCACAAGATTGGTTAAAAACCCTACTTGGATAAGAATAAACTTAGGGAGGACGAAAATAATTTAAATGTTAATCCAATGACACCGACACACCAATTGGATGCACAAGATTGGTTAAAAACCCAAATTGGACAAGAATAAGGCTCGGGTGGACGAAAATGACGTAAATATTAATCTAATAACACAAACACCCCTATTGGAAGCACAATATTGGTGTAAAACCCTAATTGGACAAGAATAAGCCTGGGGAGGAATAAAATTATCCAAATATTAATCCAATGTCAAGAATGAACTTATTGGATGGACAAGATTGCTTAAGAACCCTAATTGGACTAGAATAAGCCCAAGGTCGATGAAAATGACCTAAATGCTAATACAATGACATAAAAACACCTATTGGATGCACTAGATAGGTTAAAACACTTAATTGGACAAGAATAAGCCTAGGGAGGACGAAAATGACCTACATAATAATCCAATAACACAAATGGACTTATTGGAGGCACCAGAATGCTCAAAAACCTAAGTGGACTACAATTAGCCTAAGGAGGATGAAAATGACCTAAATGTTAATCCAATAACACAAACACACCTATTGGTTCGACAAGATTGGTTAAAAACCCTAATTGGACAAGATTAAGCCTATGGAGGCCGAATATGACCTAATTTTTAATCCAATGACACAAACACACAATTGGGTGCATAAGATTGGTTAAAACCCTAATTGGACAAGAATAAGTCGAGGGAGGACGAAAATAACCTAAATGTTATTCAATTAACACAAATGAACTTACTGGATTCATAAGATTTTTTAAAAATTGTAATTGGACAAAAGTAAGCCTAGGGAGGACCAAAATAGCCTATGTTAATCCAATGACACAAACGCATAAATTTGATACACTAGATTTGTTAAAAATGCTAAATGGACAAGAATAAGTCTAGGGAGGATAAAAATGACCTAAATGTTAATCCAATAACATAAATGAACTTAACGGATGCACAAGATAGCATAAGAACCCTAATTAGACTTGAATAAGCCTAAGGAGGACGAAAATGACCTAAATGTTAATCCAATGACACAAACACAACTATTGGATGAACTAGATTGGTTAAAAAACTTAATTGGACAAGGATAAACCTAGGGAGGACGAAAATAACCTAAATGTTAATCAAATCACACAAACACACGTATTACATGCACAAGATTGGTTAAAAAACCTAATTGGACAAGAATAAGCCCAGGAAGAACGAGAGTGATCTAAATGTGAATCCAATGACACAAATGAACTTATTGGATGCACAAGATTGCTTAAAAACCCTTAATGGACTAGAATAAGCCTAAGGAGGATGAAAATGAAATAAATGTTAATCCAATAACACAAACACACATATTGGATGCACAAGATTGGTTAAGAATCCTTATTGGAAAAGAATAAACCTATGGAGGTCGAAAATGACTTAATTGTTAATCTTGTGACACAAACACTCCAATTGGAGGCACAAGATTGATTAAAAACCCTAATTCAACAAGAATACGCCCAAGGAGGACGAAAATGACCTCAATGTTAATCCATTGAAACCAATGACAAGAAGCCATAATTGACAAGAATAAGCCTAGGGAGGACGAAGATGACCTAAATGTTAATCCAATGACATAAACACACTAATTGGATGCACTATTGGATTCACAACCCTAATGAGAATTAAAATGGCCTAAATGTACATCCAAAGACACAAACACACGTATTGGAAGCAAAAGATTAGTGATAAACCCAAATTGGACAAGAATAATCTAAGAGAGGAAGAAAATGACGTAAATAATAATCCATTGGCACAAATGAACTTATTCGTTGCACAAGATTGCTTAAAAATGGAAATTGGACTAGAGTAAGCCTAAGGAGGATTAAAATGAATTAAATGTTAATCAAATGAAACAAACACACCTATTGGACTTACAAGATTGGTTAAAAACCATAATTGGACATGAATAAGCCTTGTGAGGACGAATATGACCTAAATGTTAATTCTATGACACAACCACACCTATTGGATGTACAAGATTGGAAAAAAAACCTTAATTGGAGAAGAATAAGCCTTAGGAGGACGAAATTGACCTAAATGTTAATCCAATGACACAAATGAAATTATTGGATGCACAAAATTGCTCAAAAACCCTAATTAGACAAGAATAAGCCTAGGAATAACTAAAATGATCTAAATGTTCATCCAATGACACAAACACACCATTGGATGCACAAGATTGGTTAAATTCACTAATTGGGCAAGAATAAGCCTAAAGAGGATGAAATTGACCAAAATATTAATCCAATTAAACAAATGAACTTATTAGATGCACTAGATAGGTTAAAAACCTTAATTGGACAAGAATAAGCCTAAGGAGAACGAAAATGACCTAAATGTTAATCCAATGATACAAATGAAATTAATGGATGCACAAGATTGCCTAAAACCCCTAAGTGGACTAGAATATGACTATGGAGGATGAAAAGGACATAAATGTTGATCCAATAACACAAACACACCTATTGGATGCACAAGATTGGTTAAAACCCTAATTGGATGCACAAGATTAGTTAAAACCCTAATTGGAAAAGAATAAGCCTATGGAGGCCGAAAATGACCTAATTGTTAATCCAATCAAGGAAACACACGAATTGCATGCACAAGATAGGTTAAAAACCCAATGACACAACTTAACTTATTGGATTCATAAGATTGCTTAAAAATCGTAATTGGACAACAATAAGCTTAGGAAGGACGAAAAAAATGTTAATCCAATTACACAATCTCACCAATTGAATGCACAACATTTGTTGTAAACCCTAATTGGACAAGAATAAGCCTAGGGAGGAGGAAAATGTCCTAAATAATAATCCAATGACACAAATGAACTTATTGGATGCACAAGATTGCTTCAAACCCCTAGATGGATTACAAAAAGCCTAAGGAGGATGAAAATGAACTAAATGTGAATCCAATAACATAAACGCACCTATTGGACGCACAAGATTGGTTAAAAACCCTAATTGGAAAAGAATAACCCTATAGAGGCCGAAAATGACCTAATTTTTAATCCAATGACACAAACGCAGCAATTGGAAGCCCAAGACTGGTTAAAATCCCTAATTGGACAAGAATAAGGGTAAGGAGGACGAAAAAAACCTAAATGTTAATCCAATAACACAAATGAACTTACTAGATGCATAAGATTGCTTAAAAACCCTAATTGGACAAGAATAAGCCTAAGGAGTATGAAAATGACTTAAATGTTAATTAAATGACACAAACACAAGAAAGGGCGATGAAAATGACCTAAATGTTAATCCAATGACACAAACACACCTATTGGATGCACTATATTGGTTAGAAAAATTTATTGGACAACAATAAGCCTAGAGAGGACAAAAATGTCCTAAATAATAATCCAATTAGACAAATGAATTTATTGGATCCACACCTATTGGATGCACAAGATTGGTTAAAAACCTTAATTGGACAAGAATTAGCCTAGGGAGGATGAAAATGACCTAATTTTTCATCCAATGACATAAACACACATATTGGATTCACAAGATTTTTTAAAAAACCCTAATTGGACAAGAATAAGCCTAGGGAATACGACAATGACATAAATGTTCATCCAACGACACGACCACGCCTATTGGATTCACAAGATTGGTTAAAAACACCAATTGGATAAGAATTAGCCTGGGGAGGACCTAAATGTTAATCCAATGACATAAATACACCTATTGGATGCACTAGATTGGTTAAAAAACTTAGTTGGACAAGAATAAGCCCTAGAAGAACGAGAATGATCTAAATGTTAAACCAATGATACAAATGAACTAATTGGATGCATAAGATTTCTTAAAAACCCTTAACGGAGTCGAATAAGCCTAAGAAGGATGAAAATGACCGAAATGTTAATCCAATAACATAAACTCACCTATTGGATGCACAAGATTGGTTAAGAACACTAATTGGACTAGAACAAGCCTATTGAGGCCAAAAATGACCTAATTATGAATCCAACGACAAAAACACACCAATTGAATTCACTAGATTGGTTTAAAACCCATATTCGACAAAAATACGCCAAGGGAGGACGAAAATGACCTAAATGTTAATCCAATGAAACCAATGAACTTATTGGAAGCATAAGATTTCTTAAAAGCCGTAATGGACAAGAATAACCCTAGGGAGGACGAAAATGACCTAAATGTTAATCCAATGACAAAAACAAACTAATTGGATGCACTATTGGATTCAAAAGCATAAGGAGAATGAAAATGACGTAAACGTTCATCCAATGACACAAACTCACCTATTGGATGCAAAAGATTAGTGAAAAACGCAAATTGGACAAGAATAATCTTAGGGTGGACGAAAATGACCTAAATAATAATCCATTGGCACAAACGAACTTATTGGATGCACATGATTGCTTAAAAATAGAAATTGGACTAGAGTAAGCCTAAGGAGGATTAAAATGACTTAAATGTTAATCCAATGACATAAACACACCTATTGGATGTACAAGATTGGTTAAAAACCTTAATTGGAAAAGAATAAGTCTTGCTAGGACGAATATTATCTAAATGTTCATCCAATGATGTAAGATATATGCCTCCTTGACTATGATTTTGATATAACTTCCAAACATACAATGTATATACATTATCTGATTAATCTAATAGATTGGGTTGAGATACATTTCAGGAATGAATCGAACACTACACTTGGACAAATCTTGGATCTCAAGCAATCAAGCAAAGTTTGATCATATCATACAAGGCTTGACGATTATGTGTAAATTTGTCTAGTGTTCATAGTGTTTAATAGTTAGATTCATCATTATGATTTCACACATCTAATATTTGCCAATTAAAACTGAAATCATAAAATAAGTGTGTTAATCAATCAATTGGTAAATCAATTGGTTAATCGATTTTCTGATTCATAGAACAAAGTTTTCACAGAGTTAATCAATTAGCAAATCGATTACTTAAAGGTTTTTTATCAGACCTGTGTTCTATGATATAAAAGAAATCGATTGGACAATCAATTGGTAAATCGATTGGTTAATCGATTTTCTGATTCACAGAATAAAGCTGTCACTGAGTTTATCGATTAGCAAATCGATTACTTAAATGTTTTTATCAGACCTGTGTTTAGTGATTAAAAGAAGCTATCTTGGACAATGATTGGATAATTGCCATGCAAGAATAGCATAATCAATTTGAGAGAAACAAAGTGTAGATCTTAGGAATAAGATTGGTGTTTAGGAATAAGATGAATGAGAATGGAGTAATAACAAGAAATAAGGCTAGACTAGTTGCTAAAGGCTACAACCAGGAGGAAGGTATTGATTATGATGAAACTTATGCGCCTGTAGCCAGATTAGAAGCAATTAGGATTTTGCTTGCTTATGCTTGTATCATGGATTTTAAATTGTATCAAATGGATGTAAAGAGTGCTTTTCTGAATGGAGATATCCAAGAGGAGGTTTATGTTAGTCAAACTCCAGGATTTGAGGATCCTGCTTTTCCAAACCATATGTATAAACTAACAAAAGCTCTCTATGGATTGAAACAAGCTCCAAGAGCTTGGTATGAAAAACTCAGTAATTTCCTCATACTGCAGAATTTTTTAAGAGGAAATGTTGATAAAACACTCTTTATAAAGGAAAAGGGAAAAGACATTTTGCTTGTCCAAATTTATGTTGATGACATAATTTTTGGATCCACAAACAGTAAACTTTGCAATGAATTTGAAAATATGATGAAAGGAAGATTTGAAATGTCCATGATGGAAGAATTAACCTTCTTCTTAGGATTTCAAATCAATCAAAGCAAGAATGGTATTTTCCTAAGTCAAATCAAGTATTGTAATGATCTCTTAAAGAAGTTTGGCTTTGATAAATTTAAATCTATTGATACACCCATGAGTCAAGCTTATCATTTGTATAAAGATGAAAAAGGAAAATCTGTGGATATGACCATGTATAGAGGCATGATAGGATCTTTATTATATCTTACAACTAGTAGACCTGACATTATGTTTAGTGTCTGCATGTGTGCAAGATATCAAGCTAATCCTAAGGAATCCCATCTAAGTGCAATCAAAAGAATTTTCAGATATCTAATAGGAACCAAAAATCTAGGCTTATGGTATCCTAAGGGATCAACTTGCACTCTTGTTGGCAATTCTGATTCTGATTTTGCTGATTGCATATTAGACACAAAAAGTACATCTGGTACTTGCCATCTATTAGGAAATTCATTTGTATCTTGGCATAGCAAGAAGCAAAATAGTGTTGCACTTTCAACAGCTGAAGCTAAATATGTAGCTGCTGGAAGTTGTTGTGCACAAATATTATGGATGAAACAACAACTTTCTGACTTTGGTGTTGATCTTGGAACTGTGCCAATAATGTGTGACAACACTAGTGCCATAAATATCACAAAGAATCCTGTTATGCACTCAAGAACAAAGCCCTACCCAAAGAAAGTTTCTTCTATATTAGAATGAAACTTGGAATAATGGATCAAAATGAAATATGATCTCTGTAGAAAATCGATTGAAACATCGATGTTTATTCTAAATTAACTAACTTGCAATAGATAAGTCGATTTGCACATCGACTATCCTGCGTCCAAGTGAAAATATAAAACACGATAATCGATTTCATAATCGATTTAGTACTCTGTGGTAGCAATAAATGTTGAACCAAAATCGATTTGACAAAATATACATAAATCCAATCTATTGGTAAATCGATTGAGGATATGGAAAATCATTTTAAAAAATCGATTTCATAATCGATTATTTCTCCCAAAAATCTAAAGATTTGAGAAATTTTCCAAACTCAAACCCGAGCATCGATTTGGTAATCGATTTTGTCAAATTCTAAAAACTGAGAGCCAAATAAGTCAATTTGGAAATCGATGATGTTATGAGAAGTTTTCCTGAACTGATATGGAAATCGATTTAGACATCGATTTATCCATTGAACATTTACTTAAAAAAATTGATTTGGGAATCGATTTGCAATATGATTGTTGCAAAAATACTAGCCGTTGGAGGCAACTATAACTGAAACCTTTCATTTCCCTCCAATAACGGTAACAAAATTGATTTGGCAATCGACGTTTTGTGTGTAGATGCTTAATAAAATCGATTTACAAATCGACTCTGAACAATACTATTTAAAACCCTAAATCGATTTCTCAACACATTTTCACTACCAAACTCTCCCCAAACTCTATTTCTCTGTTCTTTGAGACTTCTAAAACTTCTCAAACCTCTCAAGCTTCCCAAATCTCTCTAATGGCAAGAGTTAAACAAACAAGTGAGAAGTCACCATCTTCTTCCTCAACCTCTAGTGGCAGAACTCCTTCTCCTCAACCTACATCCCCTCCTGCAAAAAGAGTTTCTATACCCACTCATAAGATTATAGAAAAGGATAAAGGGAAAGCCGTTGCCACTGATCAAGGAATCACCAAATAGAGGAAGGTTCATCAAACAGAAAAGCTGATGGGTGATGCCATGAAGGAGCCAACCCCAAAGAAGAAGAAAACCACCTCTTCCCCTCAGCCAAAGAAGCCTCAACCTCCCAAAGGTAAACCTATTGAGGACATTGCTCTTTCCTCTACTTTCCTAAATAGGAAAATCCATGAGGCAAGAATTCTGGATTTTGCCTACTTTGATGCAAATGGATTCACCATCCAACACCATCTCAGATTTCATGGATTGGTGGATTTTCTCTCCTGCCCTTTGGAAACCTATCCAAAACTTGTTAAAGCCTTCTACTCAAACTTCACCCTCACAGACACTGGATTTGAGTCTGAAGTTAAAGGCAAGAAAATTTCTATGTCTTTTAGGGAGTTCTCCAAGCTATCAGGACTACCCTTCTTTGGAGAAGTTGTTAATGGCAGAACCGATCCTGATTCTATTGATGATGCTTGGGAAACATCAGTAGATAGATACACAGCCATTCAAGACTTGATGGTTGAAGGGTTTGTAGAAAGAACATCTCTCCCAACTGGTCAAATGAAGGTCCAACATAGGATGCTGATGTATGTGCTAACCAGAATGTTGGTACCTAGATCAGGGAACCATGCCGTAGTTCAGAGGCTTGACATTACTCTTCTTTGGGGCCTCTACAAGGAACTCAAAATGAGTTGGGCATGGATTGTGCTGATTAACATGGTAGAAACAGCACAAGGAAAGCAGATGCTCCCTTACCCTCAGCTGATCACCAAGATTATGAGACAATTCAAAATCTCATTTGTCAATGAAGAATCAGTAAGAACAACTATGATTTTTGGTGAGTCAATTGTCAACCAAATGCAATTGCAGAAAATCAATGGTATTTGGACAAGGGCTCAACCAAATGCTGAACAAGCTGAGCAAGCTGAAAACCAATCTGAGGTTTTAGCTAAGTTGTTGGAACTTATGGAGTCTCAGGCTGCTCACAATGCTAAGGTGGAAGCCTCCCTTAGGAAACTCCAAGCAACCCTTAACTCAGTTGTTCATGATGGAGATGCCATCCAAGACCATTTGGGTCTCAAGATGTCATTTGAAGACATAGCTGACATCGGCACACAAGTGGCCAATCAAGAAGATCAACCTCATTCCCCCACTAATAATGTTGTAGATACACAAGTAACTGAAGAAACAACCCCTATCAACGTTGATAGTTCTGAACCTCATGGTGAGGAGACACTTGCTAAGGCTAATATAGCAGTCTCTACCTCTCCCATTGGTGATAATGAGGAACGGCCCTATATTAGTTGTTTAGGCTTTTGTTTTCTTTGTTGTTTAGTAATTTTTTGTTTAGTATATATCATTTTGAATCCTTATTCTCTCTTGTATTATCTTTTTGAATTTAATGACAACGGGGGAGAATTTGAATGAATTTAACTTGTGCTCTGATACCAAAATTTGAATGAATTTAAATTTATGAATTTAAATTGTGCTTATGCTTAAAATTGAATCTGAAATTTGAAATTGAAATGAATTATGAAGTCTATAATTCAGGGGGAGTTTTAACGTTGGAATGAAAACTCAAAGTTAAATTGTATGTTTGTCATTTAATCACAAAGGGGGAGATTGTAAGATATATGCCTCCTTGACTATGATTTTGATATAACTTCCAAACATACAATGTATATACATTATCTGATTAATCTAATAGTTTGGGTAGAGATACATTTTAGGAAAGAATCAAACACTACACTTGGACAAATCTTGGATCTCAAGCAATAAAGCAAAGATTGATCATATCATACAAGGCTTAGATTATGTGTAAATTTGTCTAGTGTTGATATTGTTTAATAGTTAGATTCATCATTATGATTTCACACATCTATAATTTGCCAATTAAAACCGAAATCATAAAATAAGTGTGTTAATCAATCAATTGGTAAATCAATTGGTTAATCGATTTTCTGATTCATAGAACAAATTTTTCACTAATTTAATCGATTAGCAAATCGATTACTTAAAGGTTTTTTATCAGACTTGTGTTCTATGATTAAAAAGAAATCGATTGGACAATCAATTAGTAAATCGATTTTCTGATTCACAGAACAAAGCTGTCACTGAGTTAATCGATTAGCAAATCGATTACTTAAATGTTTTTATCAGACCTATGTTCTGTGATTAAAAGAAATTGATTGGACAATCGATTGATATACTTTTCTTAAGTTACAAGCTTTTTACTAATCAATTAGTTAATCGATTGCATGAATGAATTAGTTCATCATTTATCAAAAACATATTGCATAATCGATTGGCACATCGAATTTACTTAAATATCTGAGTTACAGGGACAAATCAGTCGATAGGCAAATCGATTTGATTAAGTGTCTGAGTTACTGGGACTAATCAGTCGATTGGCAAATCGGTTTGATTAAATGTCTGAGTTACATGGAGAAATTAGACCATTTCCAAATCAATTATGCTAATGAAAGTGAATCGACTGAGTAATCGATTGTTTGATCTCGCATTTTGAACAGAACAATTATAATCGATTATTCAATCGATTTTGATATGAACTAAGTATCAGTTTCTGATATATGCATTAAAAGAATGGATTAGCAAATCGATTAGTTAATCTATTTCAAGATTCAAGAAAAACAAGAAACGCGATAATCGATTAGCAAATCGATTAATCTGGTAATACATATTAATAAAATCGATTGGGAAATCGATTAGTCTGAAGTTTTTCTGAAACAATATAAACTGAATCAATCACAATTTTTAGAAAACAATAACAAGATAGAAAGAACTGAGAGTTATTCTTAGCCTTTCGAAAAATACACTTTGAGAAAAATTGTTATAACTCACAAACATTATTGGCAAATACTTAGTGTGAGAATTCATTATGATTGAATCAAGTGTTTTTAGTTCTTTTTGAAATAACCATCTTTGTAAAAGAAAGTGTGTGGAAATCCAGTATTGTGAAACTGATGGTCATCTTTTAGAGTGTGTGTGATCATCTAAAAGAGATCTCAATCTGATCTTGCTAGAGCTTGGCGATTAGTTCTTAAGGATAGATTGGTTGTTGTTGTAGTTTGATGTTGAGTTAGATGTATAGGCATTGAAGTGCTGGAATATCTGTAAACATACTCAAATCATTTTTAGTGAAGGCTGAAATCATTAAGTGATTTCAGGACTGGAAGTAGACTATCGAATAGATAGTCGAACCAGTATAAAAATCCCTGGTGCACACTTCTCTAACTCTATACTCTTTATCTTGAATAAATTTTGAATTTACTATTGTTAACCAGGAATTAATATTAAACAAGTTGGTTTTAATATTAAGTTCATCACTTAGGAAGGAATTGGATAATCTTGTTAATAATATTGTGTACAACTTCCTAAGGATAGAGGCCATTACACCAACAATTGACACAAACACACCTATTAGATGCACAAGATTGAAAAAAAAACCTTAATTGGAGAAGAATAAACCTAGGGAGGACGAAAATGACCTAAATGTTAACCCAATGACACAAATGAACTTATTGAATGCAAAAGATTGCTCAAAAACCCTAATTGGACTAGATTAAGCCTAAAAATGATGACAAGACCTAAATGTTAATCAAATGACACAAACATATCAATTGGATGCATAAGATTGGTTTAAAACCATAATTGGACAAGAATAAGCCTAGGCAGGACAAAAATGATCTAAAAATACATCCAATGACACAAACACACCGATGGATGCACAAGATTCGTTAAAATCACTAATTGGGCAAGAATAAGCCTAGGGAGGATGAAAATGGACACAAATGAACTTATTTGACGCACATGATTGCTTAAAAACCCTAAGTGGACTAGAATAAGCCTAAGGAGGATTAAAATGACCTAAATGTTAATGCAATGACACAAACACACCTGTTGGATGCGAAAGATTAGTGAAAACTTTAATTGGACAAGAATAAGCTTATGGAGGACTAAAATGACCTAAATAATAATCCAATGACACAAATGAACTTATTGGATGAACGAAATTGTTTAAAAACCCTTAAGCCTGTGGAGAACGAAAATGACCTAATTGTTAATCTAATGACACAAACACACCAATTGGATTCACAAAATTGGTTAAAAACCCTAATTCGACGAGAATACACCTAGGGATGAGGAAAATTACATAAATGTTAATCCAATGAACTTATTGGATGCATAAGATTGGTTAATAAACGTAATGCGAGAAAAATTAGCATAAGGAGGACAAAAATGACTTAAATGTTAATCCAATGACACAAATGAACTTATTGGAAGCACAAGATTGGTTAAAACCCCTTATTGGACTGGAATAAGCCTAGGGAGGATAATAAATCACCTATATGTTAATCCAATCAAACAAACACACCTATGGGATGCACATAATTGGCTAAAAACCCTAATTGGACAAGAATAAGCCTAGGAAGGACGAACATGACCTAAATGTTAATCTAATGAAACAAATACACCTATTGGATGCACAAGATTGGTTAAAAACCTTAATTGGACTAGAATAAGCCTAGGGTTGACGAACTAAATGTTAATCCAACAACACAAATGAACTTATTGGATTCACAAGATTGGTTTAAAACCCTAATTGGATTAGAATAAGCCTTGGAAAGACGAAAATGACGTGAAAGTTCATCCAATGACACAAACACACCTATTTGTTAAATACCCTAATTAGACAAGAATAAATCAAGGAAGGATGAAAAATGAGCTAAATGTTAATCCAATAACACAAATGAACTTATGGGATGCACAAGATTGCTTAAAAACCCTAATTGCACAAGAATATGCCTTTGGAGGAAGAAGATGACCTAAACATAAATCCAATGACGAAAATACACGTATTGGATTCGCTAGATTTGTTAAAACCGCTAGTTGGTCAAGAATAAGCCTAGGGAGGATGAAAATGACCTAACTGTTAATCCAATGACACAAATGAACTTATTAGATGCAGAAGATTGCTTTAAAATCTTAATTGGACTAGAATAAGCCTAAGGGGGATGAAAATGACTTAAATCTTATTCCAATGATACAAACATACCAATTGGATGCACAAGATTGGTTAAAAACCCTAATTGGACAAGAATATGCCTAAGAGAGACGAAAATGACCTTAATGTTAATCCATATACACAAACAGACCTATTGGATGCACTAGATTGGTTAAAAACCCTAATTGGACAAAACTAAGCCTAGGGAGGACGAAAATGACATAAATATGAATCTAATGACACAAATGAACTTATTGGATGCACAAAACTGGTTCAAAACCCTAATTGGACTAGAATAAGCCTAGGGATAATGGAAATAACCTAAATATTTATCGAATGTTACAAACACATCTATTGGATCAACAAGATTGGTAAAAACCCTAATTGGACAAGATAAACCTTGGGAGGACGAATATGACTTAAATGTTCATCCAATGACACAAACATGTTAGACATAAGTCTATTTTTGATATTATTGACAAACATACATCATGAAATAAATCTGACATTGTGAACTGAGAAAAATTTCAGGAACAACAACTCAACCCTACAAACTTGAGTCAATAGCTTGGAGCTCAAGAAATCAACAAAAGTTTGAAGATTCATTAAGCAAATCGATTAGTAAAATCGATTTTGTAATAGGGTTGAATGTAATTGTGAATTTAGTGAACGAGCAGTCGACTAGGCCAATCGATGTGCACATTTAATGGAAATTAAGGTTGCAAGTCAGTGGCATACTGTTTTGTGGCCTAATCGATTAGCAAAATCAATTGTTCGTATCACAGGTCTAAACTGATTGTCTAAAATCGATTAGACACATCGATTGGCCATTTTATTGAAAATAATTGTTCAAGTCAATGGCATACTGATTTGTGGCCTTATCGATGTGGCAAATCGATTTTTCCAATCACAAGGACATTTGGATTGTTAAAGTCGATTAACACAATGGATTGTGAGAGTTACAGAACCAAGTAAATGTTTCACAAATCGGTTAGGCAAATCGATTTCATAAAAGAAGTTTTAAAATAATCTTGGTTTGGGACATACACAATCGATTAGCACAATCCATTAATATTTTTCTTTTGAAATAAGTTTGGCATCAATCGACTTGGTAAATCGATTGAATGAACCAACTGATGAAATGTTCTTCAGACTTAAGTCCATAATCGATTAAACACATAGATTACC
This sequence comes from Cicer bijugum, assembly GCA_037974875.1. Taxonomy (NCBI): domain Eukaryota; kingdom Viridiplantae; phylum Streptophyta; class Magnoliopsida; order Fabales; family Fabaceae; genus Cicer; species Cicer bijugum. Next base: position 712,246 of record JBBPBT010000850.1, on the reverse strand, counting down.
TTGACTTAAGCCAACTCTCTGTAACTAGTCAAATTGGTTAGGCAAATCGATTTGTGAAAATCACTGTGCTCCTGTAACCGGTGAAATCGATTGACTAAAGCGATTCGTACAAAAGTTTTAGAAACAGAGATGACTTAAGGACTATGTGAAGGTTTGAATCGAATGAGCCAATCGATTGTTTTGATCTGGTTGTTGGAACAAAACTTTTCAAATCGATTAGGCACATCGATTCAAATATGAACATTCATCCAAGTCTGAAGAACTCATTTAAAATAATCGATTTGATAAATCGATTAGTTTATGCAGTTTCAAGATTCAAGAAAAACAAGATTCGCGAAATCGATTTGGTAAATCGATTAGTATGCTTTATAACTTTAATGAATTGATTGATTAAATCGATTCATGTGTTGTTTTTCCTAAAACTATATAAACTGCTTTCACTTTCTTCTTCTCATAACAATTCATAACAACAAGATACAAACATATGAAACACATACAAAATATACCACTATAATAACTTGTATACATCATATACCAATAACTTTCTCACACTGATATGACTTTTGAACATCTTTTTCAGCCATGAACAATCTACATTTGTGATCAATAAGGATTGAAAAAGACTGAAGAGAGAAAGACTGCTTTGAGAAGAAGAAAATTCAAGAACTTTGTAAAATTGTTCTGGTTCTAATTTCTGTAAATCATTTAGGTAACCAAACTACGTTGAGAAAATCCAGTTGCTACTGGTGGTGTTCTTCCGGGTTGAGGGCTGTCAACAAGAAGACACTTGACTGGATTCTTGGTAGAGTTTATGGGATTTAAACTCGGGAATTCAGGGAGGGAAAGATAGAACAGGGAGAATAGTTTAAGATTGAGGCGAGGCGCTGTGTAAAATCTGTAAACTGATTCTAAGAAGTTCTATTGGAAAGGCTAAGATCAAGTTCGATCTTAGGACTGGATGTAGGCCGTCACGAGGCGGCTGAACCAGTATAAAAATCTGCATACACTTTTCTTTCCCTTATCTCGTTTAAATTTCTGCAATTATTATGTTTTTGATTTTGATTGAATGCATCATTAACGTTCTGTATTAAGTGGTTTTACATGATTAATTGTCTTAGCATGATTGCATGAAAATCAACATCTTGAATAATAATTGTTTCTGATGCATTTCTCCATATAAACAATAATTGATATTGTTTAATCTTGTATTTAATAAATTTCAAATTTATTAAACTGTTGCGCATATTGTTAGAATAGGCATTATTCTGCATTTTTACTATAAAACTGAGGTCATACACACCAACAAAACAAACCAATTGGATGCACAAGATTGATTAAAAACTGTAATTCGCCAAGTATAAGCATCTGAAGGACGAAAATGACCTAAATTTTAATCCAATGACACAAACACACCTATTGGAAGCACAAGATTGGCTAAATACCCTAATTGGTCAAGAAGAAGTCCATGGAGGATTAAAATGACCTAAATGTTATTCCAATGACTCAAACACAGCTATTGGATGGACATGATAGGTTCAAAAACCAAAGATGCACAGGAATAAGTCTATGGAGGACGAAAATAACCTAAATGTTCATCCAAAGACTTAAACACATATATTGGATGCAAGAGATTGGTTAAAAACCCTAATTGGACTAGAATAAGCCTAGGGAGGACAAAAATTACCTAAATATTAATCCAATGAGACAAACACACCTATTGGATGCACAAGATAGGTTAAAACCCCTAATTGGACAAGAATGAACCAAGGGAGGACGAAAATGACCTAAATAATAATCCAACGACACAAATGAACTTATTGGATGCATAAGATCGACCAAAACCCTAGTTGGACAATAATAAGCTTTGGGAGGACGAAAATAACCTAAATGTTAATCCAATGACACAAACACACCTATTGGATTCCCAAGAGTGGTTAAAAACCATTATTGCTTAAGAATAAGCCTAAGGAGGATGAAAATGACCAAAATGTTCATCCAATGATACAAACACACCTCTTGGATGCACAAGATAGGTTAAAAATACAAATTGAACTAGAATAAGCCTATGGAGGATGAAAATGAACTAAATGTTAATCCAATGAAACAAATGAACTTATTGGATACACAAGATTGCTTAAAAACACTAATTGGACTTGATTAAGCCTTAGGAGAATGGAAATGACCTAAATGTTAATCCAATGACACAAACAAATCTATTGGATTCCCAAGATTGTTTAAAAACCCGAATTGGAAAAGAATAAGCCAAAGGAGGACGAGAAAGACTTAAAAGTTCATCCAATGACACAAACACACCGATTGGATGCATAAAATTGGTTTATAACCCTAATTGGACAAGAATAAGCCTAGAGAGGACGAAAATGACCTAAATGTTAATCCAATGACACAAACACACCTTTTGGATGCACAAGATTGGTTAAAAACCCTAATTCCACAAGAATAAGCCTAGGGAGGACGGAAATGACCTAAATGTTCATCCAATGACACAAACACACCTATTAGATGCATAAGATTGGTAAAAATCCTAATTGGACTAGCAAAAGCCTAGGGAGGCATAAATGACCTAAATGTTAATTTGATAACACAATAGAACTTAGTGGTTACACCTTTAGGATGACACAAACACACCTTTAGGATGCTCAAGATTGGTTAAAAACCCTAATTCCCCAAGAATAAGCCTTAGGAGGACGAAAATGACCTAAATGTTCATCCAATGACTCAAACACACCTATTAGATGCATAAGATTGGTAAAAATCCTAATTGGACTAGCATAAGCCTAGGGAGGCGTATATGACCTAAATGTTAATGTGGTAATACAATACAACTTAGTGGTTGCACAAGTTTGATTAAAAACCCTAATGGGACTAGAATAAGCCTAGGGAGGACGAAAATGAGCTAAATATTCATACAATGCCACAAACACACCTATTGGATGAACAATATTGGTTAACACCCATATTTAGACAGGAATAAGCCTAGGCAGGACGAAAATGACCAATTGGATGCACCATGTTGAAACAAGCACACCAATTGGATGCACCATATTGATTAAAATTCCTAATTCGATAAGAATAAGCATAGTAAGGACGAAAATGAACTGAATGTTAATTGAATGACACAAACACACCTATTGGATGCACAAGAATTGCTAAAAACCCTAATTGGACAAGAATAAGCCTAGGGATGACGAAAATGACCTAAATGTTAATCCAATGACACAAATACACATATTGGATGCACAAGATTGGTGAAAAACCTTAATTGGACTAGAATAAGCCCAGGGAGGACGAAAATGACCTAAATGTTAATCCAATGACACAAAAGAACTTATCGGATGCACAAGATTTGTTTAAAACCCTAATTGGACTAGAATAAGCCTAAGAAGGACGAAAATGATGTGAAAGTTGATCCTATGACACAAACACACCTATTGGATGCATAATAGTCGTTAAAATCCCTAATTGGACAAGAATAATCCAAGGGAGGACGAAAATGACTTAAATGTTCATCTAATGACACAAAAGAACTTATTAGATGCACAAGATTGCATAAAAACCCTAATTGGACAAGAATAAGTGTAAGGACGAGCCAAATGACATAAATGTTAATCCAATGACATAAAGATACCTATTGGAAGCCCGAGATTGGTTAAAAACCCTTATTGGACAAAAATAAGCCTAGGGTGGACGAACTAAATGTTAATCCAATGACACAAATGAACTTATTGGATGCACAAGATTGGTTAAAAACCCTAATTAGATTTGAATAAGCCTAGGAAAGACGAAAATGACAAGAAAGTTAATCCAATGACACAAACACACCTATTAGATGCAAAATATTGGTTAAAAACCCTAATTAGACAAGAATGAGCTTAGGGCGGATGAAAAATGAGCTAAATGTTAATCCAATGACACAAATGAACTTCATGGATGCACAAGATTACTTAAACACCCTAATTGGACAAGAATATCCCTTAGGAGGATGAAGATGACCTAAGTATAAATCCAATGACACAAATACACGTATTGGATTCACTAGATATGTTAAAACCCCTAGTTGGTAAAGAATAAGCCTAGGGAGGAAGAAAATGACCTAACTATTAATCCAATGACACAAACACACCTATTGGATTCACAAGATTGGTTAAAATCCCTAATTGGACAAAAATAAGCCTAGGGAGGACAACAAATGAGCTAAATGATAATCCAATCACACAATTGAACTTATTCGATGCACAAGATTGCTTAAAAACCCTAATTGAACAAGAATTAGCGTAAGGAGGAGGCAAATGACCAAAATGTTAATCTATTGACACAAAGACACCTATTGGATGAACAAGTTAGGTTAAGAACCCTAATTGGACAAGAATAAGCCTAGGTAGGACGGAAATAACCTATATGTTAATTCAATGACACAAACACACCTATAGGATGCACCAGAATGGTTAAAAACCCTCGTTGGAGAAGAATTAGCATAAGGAGGACAAAAGTGTAGGGAGGATAATAAATCACCTAAATGTTAATCCAATCAAACAAACACACCTATGCGATGCACAGAATTGGCTAAAAACCCTAATTGGACAAGAATAAGCCTGGGAAGGAGTAGCATGACCTAAATGTTAATCCAATGAGACAAACACCACAATTGGATGCAAAAGATTGGTTAAAAATCGTAATCGGACAAGAATAAGCCATGGGAGCACAAAAATAACCTAAATGTTAATTCAATGACACAAATGAACCTATTGGATGCACAAGATTGGTTAAAATCCCTAATTGGACTAGAAATAGCCAAACGATGTTGAAAATGACCTAAATGTTAATCCAATGACATAAACACACCTATGGGATGCACTAGATTTGTTAATAACCCTAATTTGAAAAGAATAAGCTTAGGGAGGGCGAAAATGACCTAAACGTTAATTCAGTGACACAAATGAACTTGTTGGTTACACAAGATTGCCTAAATACACTAATAGTAAAAGAATAAGCCCAGGGAGCACAAAAAATAACCTAAATGTTAATTCGATGACACAAATGAACCTATTGGATGCACAACAATGGTTAAAAACCCTAATTGGACTACAAATAGCCTAACGATGTCAAAAATGACCTAAATGTTAATTCAATGATAGAAACACACCTATGGGATGCACTAGATTTGTTAAAAACCCTAATTTAAAAAGAATAAGCCTAGGGAAAACGAAAATCACCTAAATGTTAATTAAGTGACCCAAATGAACTTGTGGGATGCACAATATTGCCTAAAAACACTAACAGGTAAAGAATAAGCCTAAGGATGATGAAAACAAATTATTTAGTAATCCAATGACACAAACACACCAACAGGCATAAGTCTAGGGAGGACGAAAATGACCAAAATCTTAATCAAACGACACAAACACACAAATTGGATGCACAAGAATAAGCCTATGGAGTACGAAAATGACCTAAATGATAATCCAATCACACTTACACATATTGGATGCATAAGAGTGGTTAAAAACACTAATAGGACCAGAATAAGCCTAGGAAAGACGAAAATGACCTAAATGTTAATCCGATGAAACAAAGGAACTTATTGGATGCACAACATTGCCTTAAAATCCCTAATTGGACTAGAATAAGCCTGAGGAGGATGAAAATGACCTAAATGTTAATCCAATGACACAAACACATCTATTGGACGCACAAGATTGGCTAAAAACTGTAATCGCACAAGAATAAACCTAGGGATGAAGAAAAATGAGTTAAATATTCATCCAATGACACAACCTCACCAGTTGGATGCACAAGATTGGTTAAAAAGCATAATTCGACAAGAATAATTATAGGGTGGACAAAAATGACATAAATGAACTTATTGGATGCACAAGATTGCTTAAAAACCATAATTGGACTACAATGAGCCTAAGGACGATTAAAATGACCAAAATATTAATACAATGACAAAAACGCAGCTATTGGATGCACAAGATTGGTGAAAACCCGTAATTGGACTAAAGTAAACCTATAGAGGACGAGAATGACCTAAATTTTAAGCCTAGGGAGGACTAAAATGACCTAAATGTTCATTCAATGAACTTAGTGGATGCACAAGACTAGTTAAAAATCTGAATTGGACTAGAATATGCCTAGGGAGGACTAAAATGACCTAAATGTTCATTCAATGATACAAACACATATATTGGACGCACAAGATTGGTTAACACCCCTATTTGGACGGGAATAAGCCTTGGGGGGACAAAAATGACTTAATTGTTAAAACAATGACACAAATACACCAAATTAATGCAGAAGATTGGTTAAAAATCCTAATTGGATAAGAATAAACATCGGGAGGACGAAAATGACCTAAATAATAATCTAATGACATATATGAACTTATTGAATGCACAAGATTGCTTAAAAACCATAATTGGATAAGAATAAGCCTACGGAGGACGAAAATGAGATAAATGTTAATCCAATGACATATACACACCAATTGGATGCACTAGATTGCATAAAACCCTAATTGGACAAGAATAAGCCTAGGGCGGACGAAAATGATGTAAATGTGAATCCAATGACACAAATGAACTTATTGGATGCACAAGATTGCTTAAAACCCTAATTGGACTTGAATATGCCAAAGGATGCTGAAAATGACTTCAATGCTAATCCAATGTTACAAACACATCGATTGGATGCACAAGATTGGTAAAAAAAACCCTAATTGCACAAGACAAACCTATGGAGGACGATAAAGTCTGAAACGTTCATCCAATGACACAAACACACCAATTGGATGAACAAGATTGGTTAAAAACCCTAATTTGCCAAGATTAAGCATCTGAAGGATGAAAATGAAAATGTTAATCCAACGACACAAACACACCTATTGGATGCACAAGATTGGCTAAACACCCTATTTGACAATAATAAGCCTAGGGAGGACGAAAATGACAAATAATTAACCAATGAAACAAGCACACATATTAGATGGACAAGATCGGTTAAAAATCCTAATTCGCCCTGAATAAGCATAGGAATGACAAAAATGACCTAAATATTAATCGGATGACACAAAAACACCTATTGGATGTAGAAGATTGGAAAAAATGACCTAAATGTTAATCCAATGACACAAACACACCTATTGGATGGGCAAGATTGGTTAAAAACCCTAATTGCACAAGAATAAGCCTATGGAGGACGAAAATGACCTAATGGTTCATCCAATGACACAAACTCACATATTGGATGCACAAGATTGGTTAAAAACCTTAATTGTACTAGAATAAGCCTAGGGAAAACAAAAATGACCTAAATGTTAATCCGGTGACAAAAATGAACTTATTGGATGCACAAGATTGGTAAAAAAAAACCCTAATTGGACTAGAATAAACATAGGGAGGACGAAAACAACATAAATGTTTTTCTAATGTGACAAACACACCTATTTGATGCACAAGATTTTTTAAAAACCCTAATTGGACAAGAATAAGCCTAGGGAGGACGAAAATGACCTAAATGTTAATCCAATAGCCCAAATACACCTAGTTGATGCACAAGATTTGTTATAAACCCTAGTTGGACAATGATAAGCTTAGGGAGGACGAAGATGACTTAAATGTTAATCCAATGACACAAACCCACCAATTTCATGCACTAGAGTGGTTAAAAACCCTAATTGTAGAAGAATAAACCGAGGGACGACAAAAATGACCTAAATTTTAATCCATTGACACAAGATTAGTTAAAAAAACCTAATTTTACAAGAATAAGCCAAGGGGGGATGAAAATGACCGAAATGTTAATCCAATCACACAAACAGACAAATTGGATACTCTAGATTGGTTAAAAACCCTAATTGGACAAGAATAAGCCCAGGAAGGATGAAAATGACATAAATGTAAATCCAATAACACAAACCCACCAATTCGATGGACAAGATTGACAAAAACCCCTAATTGGACAAGGATAAGCCCAAGGAGGATGCAAATGACCTAAATATTAATCCAATGACACAAACACACCTATTGGATGCACAAGATTGGATAAAAACCCTAAATGGACACGGATATGCAAAGGGAGGATGAATATGACCAAAATAGTAATCCGATGACACAAATGAACTTATTCGATGCACAAGGTTGCTTAAAAATCCTACCTAGACTAGAATAAGCCTATAGTGGATGAAAATGACACAAGTACACTGATTGAATGACATGATTGGTTAAAAACCGTAATTGGACCAGGATAAGCCTAAGGAGGACGAAAATGACCTAAATGTTAATCAAATGACACAGACACATCTATTGGATGGACAAGATGGTTAAAAACCATAATTGGACAAGAAATAGCCTAGGGAGGACGAAAATGACCGAAATGTTAATCCAATGACACAAATGAACTTATTGGATGCACATGACTAGTTAAAAACACTAATTGGAAATGGGAAAGCATAGGCCTAGGAAGGAAGAAAATGACCTAAATGATAATCCAATTGCCCAAACATACCTATCGGTGCACAAGATTGGTTAAAAACCCTAATTGGACAAGAATAAGAATAGGGAGGACGAAAATTTCCTAAATGTTAATCCAACGACACAAACACACCTACTGGATGCACAAGACTCGTTAAAAACCCTAATTTCACAAGAATAAGCGTATGGAGGACAAAAATGACCTACATGTTCATCCAATGACACAAAGACACATATTAGATGCACTAGATTGGTTAAGAACCCTAATTGGACTAGACAAAGCCTTGGGAGGACGAAAATGACCTAAATGTTAATTCAATGACACAAATGAAGTTATTGGACGCACAAGATTGGTTAAGAACCTTAATTGGACTAGAATAAGCCTAAGGAGGATGAAAATGACGTAATTGTTAATCCAATGACATAAACACACATATTTGATGCACAAGTTTGACTAAAAACCATAATTGGACAAGAACAAGCATAGCAAGGAGGTAAGTAACCTAAATATTTATCCAATGACACTAACACACCAATTTGATGCACAAGATAGGTTAAAAATCCTAATTAGAGAAGAGCAACCCTATGGAGGATGAAAATGACCTAAATGTTAATCCAATGTCACAAACACACCTATTGGATGTAAAAGATTGGTTAAAAACCCTAACTGCACAAGAATAAGCCAATGGCGGACGAAAAAGAATTAAATGTTCATCCAATGATACAAACTCACTGATTGGATGACAAGATTGACTAAAATACCTAATTGGACAAGGATAAGCCTAGTGAGGACGAAAATGACCTAAAAGTTAATCCAATGGCCCAAACACACTTAGTGGATGCACAAGATTGGTTATAAACCCTAATTGGACAAGAATAAGCTAAGGGAGGAAGAAAATGAGCTAAATGTTAATCCAATGACACAAACACACCTATTGGAGGTACAAGATTGGTTAAAAACTCTAATTGCACAAGAATAAGACAAGGGAGGACAAAAATGACCTAAACATTTATCCAATGACACAAACGCACATATTGGATGCACTAGATTAGGTAAAAACCCTAATTGGACATGAATAAGCTTAGGGACGACGAGAATGACCTAAATGTTAATCGAATTACACAAACACACCTATTGGATGCACAAGAATGTTAAAAACCCTTATTGGACAAGAATAACCTAGGTAGGACGAAAATGACCTAAATATTCATCCAATGACACAAACACACCTGTTAGTTGCACAAAATTGGTTCAAAACCCTAATTGGACTAGAATTAGCCTAGGGACGTTGAAAATGACGTAAATTTTAATCTAATGAGACAAACACACCTATTGGATGCACAAGATCGGTTAAAAACAGGAATTGGACAAGCATAAGCCCATGGATCACGAAAATGACCTAAATGTTAATCCAAATTCACAATTGGACTAGATTGGTTAAGAACCCTAATTGGACAAGAATAAGCCTAGGGAGGATGAAAGTGATTGAAATGTTAATCCATTGCCACAAATGGACTTATTGGATTCAAAAGATTGCTTAAAAATCCTAATTGGACTAGAATACCTCTAATGAGGATGAAAACTACTTAAATGTTAATGAAATGACAAAAACACACCTATCGGATGCATATGATCGGTTAAAAACACTAATGGGACAAGAATATGCCTTTGGAGGAGGAAAATGGCCTAAATGTAATCCAATGACACAAATGAACTTATTGGATGCACGAGATTGCTTAAAAACCTTAATTGGACAAGATTAACCCTAAGGAGAATGAAAATGACCTAAATGTCAATCCAATAACACAAACACATCGAAATGATGCACAAAATTGGTTACAAACCTTAATTTGACAAGCATAAGGCAAGGGATGACGAAAATGACTTAAATGTTTATCCAATGACCCAAATACACCGATTGGATGACAAGAGTGGTTAAAAACCCTAATTAGACAAGAATAAGCATTGGGGTGACGAAAATGACCGAAATGTTAATCCAATGACACAAATGAACTTATTGGATGCACAAGACTAGTTAAAAACCCTGATTGGACAAGAGAAAGCATAGGCCTAGGAAGGACAAAAATGACCTAAACGTTAATCCAATGGCCCAAACATACCTATGGGTGCACAAGATTGGTTAAAAATCCTAATTGGACAAGAATAAGAATAGGGAGGACGAAAATGACCTAAATGCTAATCCAACGACACAAACACACCTATTGGATGCACAAGACTCGTTAAAAACCCTAATTGCACAAGAATAAGCGTATGGAGGACAAAAATGACCTACATGTTCATCCAATGACAAAAAGACACATATTGGATGCCCTAGATTGGTTAAGAACCCTAATTGGACTAGAATAAGCCTAAGCAGGACGAAAATGACCTAAATGTTAATTCAATGACTCAAATGAACTTATTGGATGCACAAGATTCGTTACAAACCCTAATTGGACTAGAATATGCCCGGGGAGCACGAAAATGACGTAAATTTAATCCAGTGACAAAAACACACCCATTGGATGCGCAAGATTGGCTAAAAACAATGATTGGATAAGAATAAGCCTAGGGAGGACGAATGTGACCTAGTTGTTAAAAAAACACCACAAACACACCAATTGGATGCACAAGATTGGTTAAAAACCCTAATTGGAGAAGAATAACCCTAGGGAGTTCCAAAATGACCTAAATATTAATCCAATGAGGCAAACACACCTATTGGATGCACAAGATTGGTTAAAACCCCTAATTTCACAAGAATAAGCGTAGGGAGGACGTAAGTGACCTAAATGTTAATCCAGTGTCACAAACTCACTGATTGGATGACAACATCAACTAAAAACCCTAAATGGACAAGAATAAGCCTAGGGAGTACGAAAATGAATTAAATGTTAATCCATTGCCACAAATGAACTTATTGGATGCACATGATGGCTTAAAAACCCTATTTGGACTAGAATAAGCCTAAGGAGGATGAAAACGACTTAAATGTTAATCGAATGACAAAAACACACCTATTTGATGCATAAGATTGGTTAAATACCCTAATTGGACAAGAATAAGTCTTAGGAGGAGGAAAATGACCTAAATGTAATCCAATGACACAAATGAACTTATTGGATGCACAAGATTGCTTAAAAACCCTAATTGGACTAGATTAAGCCTAAGGAGAATGAAAATGACCTAAATGTTAATCTATTGATACAAACACATCTATTGGATGCAAAAGAATGGTTATAAATCCTAATTGGACAAGAATAAGCCTAGGGAGGACGAAAGTGACGTAAATAATAAACCAATGACGCAAACACACCTATTGGATGCACAAGATTGGTTAAAAAACCTAACTGGAGAAGAATAACCCTAGGAAGGACGAAAATGACCTAAATGTTAATCCAATGACACAAATACACCTCTTGGATGTACAAGCCTTAGAATATTTATCCAATGACACAAACACACCGATTGGTGACAAGATTGGTTAAAAGCCCTAATTGGACAAGAATAATCATAGGGAGCACGAAAATGACCTAAATGTTAATTCAATGACACAAACACACCTATTGGATGCACAAAATTGGTAAAAAAAAAAAGCCGTAATTGCCCCAAAATAAGCCTAGTGAGGACAAAAATGACCTAAATGTTCATCCAATGACACAAATACACATATTCGATGCACTAGATTGGGTAAAAACCCTAATTGGACTAGAATAAGCCTAGGGAGGACGAAAATAACTTAAATGTCAATCCAATGACACAAATGAACTTATTAGATTCACATGTTAGGTTTAAAACCCTAATTGGACTAGAATATGCATAAGGAGGACGAAAAATGACGTAAATGTTAATCCAATGACACAAACACACCTATTGGATGCACAAGATTGGCTAAAAACCATAATTGGACAAGAATAAGCCTAGGGAGGACGAAAGTGACGTAAATAATAAACCAATGACGCAAACATACCTATTGGATGCACAAGATTGGTTAAAAAACCTAATTGGAGAAGAATAACCCTAGGAAGGACGAAAATGACCTAAATGTTAATCCAATGACACAAATACACCTCTTGGATGTACAAGCCTTAGAATACCTCAATTTCTTCATGAGCAGGATCAAAGATAGAATCAACATCTCCCATCATAACAATGTTTTCATGTTCTTCATCTTCATCAGAGTTATCCCGTGTTTTCATAAGACCTTTCTTCTTAGGCATAGAGTATTTCATGTAGGGCTTTCATATCTGAATTTTAGGACATTCTTATTTGAAATTACATGGTTCCTTGCATTCATAGGAAATAATAACTCCTCATCATCTAAAACGTTACTATGATCTTCCCATTCACTTTCCTCTGAGTCTTTAGTTGCTTGTAGAGCCTTGACACTTGACTTCTTTCCTTAGTATTTGAGAGACAAGGATTTCGGCTTTTTCTTGGGCTCAACTTCAACGTGTTTAATCTCGTGGGATCTAAGTTAACTCATTAGCTCTTCTTGAAGTAGTTTGTTTAGATCTTTGGCTCTTCAATAGTTGTTATCTTTGGTCTCCAAAAATTCAGAAGACTTTTGGAAATCGTTTTATGTGGTCGGAAGTAGTGTGGCTCTTCTAGATAACCTTCAATCATGAAACTAGAGTTTCGGATCATGAGAGATGTAGAAACTTCTATGTTTGAGTTTCTAGTACTTAAATCTCTCCCCATCAAATAGGGAAGGCTTGTTAACATTCCCACGTGTAATTTCTTCACCATCAAGTTGTGATGCCAATAGTAAATGACATGTTAAACAATTTTAATGATTTAAGGCAACAATAAGACAAATAATGTAGATGTAAAAATAATACAAAGGATTTTATTCTAGTTCACCACCATCTTGGTAGCTACGTCCACTCCCCTCACATGAAAGGATTTATCCACTAATTCCAAACCATGAATTACACAACATCTGACCCTACAAGTTAATCTTCTCAAAGCTTCATATACCTACAGTCTTTTTAGGGCAAACCACACATTGACCCTATAAGTCAAGTCTTCTCTACAAAACCTAAAACCTAAAAATTGGTTAGAGGAAAACTAAAGCCACTACTGGGTTGGGTTACAAATGAGTGACACTATTACTATTTTGCTTCTAGTAAGCATATTTGTTACAATGATTACACAATCAATAAAGCATTAAGTGTAAGACCCTCAATTTTTAAATCCTAAATTATACAATTTTAGGGTATTTTGTGTTGAATTTCTTTAGGCTTTTAGCCCAATGTATTTAGTGAGTTAAATGACAAAAATATATTTTTGGAAATTGAATTAAAATTATTTGTTGAAGAATAATTTATTTATGTTACAAATAATTTAATATCGGGCAGTTTTGTTGAAAATATCTCTGTTTGCTGATAATTTTACTTGTCAATTGAGTTGCGACGAAAGTAGATAATTTTATCAAAATAGTTTGAGACGTGTGTGATGTGATTTGTGTAAGAGTTGTTAGATATTTGTTTGGGTTTGGTTTTAAGTATAATATATATATATATATATATGTGTGTGTGTGTGTGTATGTATTGTATTAAGTAACATATATATATATATATATGTTACAAAGGAAAAAGAAAAGGAAAGTAAGGAAATAGAGAAATAGAAGAAAATGAAAAATGTTTCACTTCCTTTTTCTTTGTTTTTCATCAAGAAAAGAAACCCAAGGCTGGTGGGTGAGAAAGAAAAGAGCTCCCAACTTGCTTCTTCTTCTTTGATTCGAAAACGAAGAAAAACAGTGTTAGGGATTTTCAAAACCGTCAATCACAAACCTCCATTTTACTTCAACATTTGAGCTTCATTTCGAGAAGTGAAAGAAGAAAAAGTTGCTCACATCCACGCTACAGTGCTACTAAGCCAACTTTTGAAGCGACATCACGAGCAAAAATTTTTCCGGAATTAATCGCTGTGTAGTAATCGCTTGTTAAAGCTATTGTTAAGGTGAGGGCTCTTTCCAAATTTCTATTTTGCATATAGGAATCTATATGTGTATTGTGGAAGATGAATTTTAATTTGATTTATAAGTGTGTGTGGAAATTGAATTTGGTGGTTTATGTTTGAAAATGTGGAGTTTTGAATTTGGTAATTTATGGTTGAAATTCTGGAGATTAAATTTGGTGATTAATGTTTGAAAATTTTGGACATTGAATATGGGTGATTTAATTTGAATTTGGGGAGAATTAAAATTAATTTGAATATGTGTTCAAAAATGATATTATGAATGTTTTATGTGTTTGAGGTATATTTGTGGAAAATGAATTTAATTTAACTTATGTGTGAATTGGTGGGAAATGAATTTAGTTCAATTTATGTGTGGATTGGAGTTGGCGATGTGTTTTATGTGTCGATTTGTGAAAAATGAATTTAAGGTGATTTAAGTGTGGTTGAGGAAACCGTTTTGATGTGTTTGAGAGGTGATTTGTGGAAATTAATTTGGTGTAAAATTATGTTTGAAATTGTGGAAATTAATGGCTGAATTATGATGGGTGAATGGTTGAATTAAATTTAAGGTGGTTAATGGGTGAATTGTTGAATTAAATTTGAGGTGGTTAATGGGTGAATTTGTAGAGATTAATTTGTGTGTGATTATGTGCTCATAATTGATATTATGAATGATTGTGGTGTGATTATGTGTGATGTTGTGGCGATGAAGTTTTGATGTGATTATGTATTCAAAACTGAAATATGTATGTTTAAGGTACGTTCAGAAGTTAAGTGGTGATCGCAATGGGCCACAATGTTTAAGTGGTGACCGCGATGAGCCACGATGTTAAGTTGTGACCGCGATGGGCCACGGGATGGTTCCACGAGTGGAGTGGTTCATCTTATCCTTACGAGGATTTAACTATGGTGTTTGTCCGTCAGAGACTACACCCTAGTAAATTGTGTTTACCCATGAGAGACTGCACTGGTGTTTGTCCGTGAGAGACTACACCCTAGAAAATTGTGTTTGTCTATGAGATATTGCACTGGTGTTTGTCCGTGAGAGACTACACCCTAGAAAATTGTGTTTATCTGTGAGATATTCCACTGGTGTTTGTTCGTGAGAGACTACACCCTAGAAAATAGTGTTTGTCCGTGAGAAACTACACTAGTATTTGTCCATGAGAGACTACACCCTAGTAAATTGGGTTTGTCCAAGAGAGAGTGCACTAGTGTTTGTCCGTAAGAGACTATACCCTAGTAAATTGTGTTTGTTTGTGAGAGACTACACGTTAGTAAATTGTGTTTGTTCGTGAGAGACTGCACATTTGTTTATCCGTGAGAGACTGAACTGGTGTTTGTCCGTGAGAGACTACACACTAGTAAATCGTGTTTGTCCGTGAGAGACTACACTACTATTTATCTATCAGAGACTGAACTCGTGTTTGTGAGTGAGAGAGTGCACTCGAGTTTGTTCTTGAGGAACTATACGTTTAGGATTTACGCCTCTCGCGCGGGGTTTTGTTTGGACAAGAATAAGCCAAGGGAGGACGAAAATGACCTAAATGTTAATCCAATGACATAAATACATCAATCGGATGCACAAGATTCGTTAAAAACCCTATTTGGATAAGAATAAACCTAGGGAGGACGAAAATGACTTAAATAATAATCCGATGACACAAATGAACTTATTGGATGCAAAAGATCGATAAAAACCATAGTTGGACAAGAATAAGATCGAGGAGGACGAAAATGACCTAAACGTTAATCAAATGACACAAACACACCTATTGGATGCACAAGATTGGTTAAAAACCCAAATGGCACAAGAATAAGCCTATGGAGGACGAAAATGACCTAAATGGCCACACAATGATACAAACACACCTCTTGATGCACAAAATTGGTTAAAAACCCTTTTTGGACTAGAATAAGACTATGGAGGATGAAAATGCCCTAAATTTTAATCTAATGACCCAAATGAATTTATTGCATGCTCAAGATTGGTTAAAAACCCTAATTGAACTAGAATTAGCCTACAGAGGACGAAAATGCTGTAAAAGTTAATCCAATAAGACAAACACACCTATTGGATGTACAAGATTGGTTAAAAACCCAAATTCGACAAGAATAAAACAAGGGAGGACGAAAATGACCTAAATGTTAATCCAATGACATAATAACACCAATTGGATGCACAAGATTGGTTAAAAACCCTAATTGGAGAAGAATAAGCTTAAGAAGGACGAAAATGACCAAATTGTTAATCCGATGTCACAAACACATCTATTGGATGCACTAGATTGGTTAAAAACCCTAATTCGAGTAGAACAAGCCTAAGGAGGACGTAAATGACCTAAATGTTCATCCAATGACATAAACACACATATTGGATGCACTAGATATGTTAAAAACCTTAATTGGAAAAAAATAGGCCTAGGAAGGACAAAAATGACCTAAATGTTATTCCACTGGCCCAAACACACTTATTGGTTAAAAACCGTAATTGGACAAGAATAAGCATAAGGAGGACGAAAATGACCTAATTATTAATACAATGAGACGAACACACCTATTGGATGCACAAGATTGGTGAAAAACCCTAATTGCACAAGAATAAGCCCCTAGGCAAGACGAAAATGACCTCAATGTTCATCCAAAGACACAAGTACACACATTGGATGCACTAGATTTGTTTAAAACCCCAATTGGACTAGATTAAGCCTATGGAGGACGAAAATGACATAAATGTTAATCCAATGACACAAATGAATTTATTGGATGCACAAGACTAGTTAGAAGCCCTAATTGGATAAGAGTAATCATAGGTAGGACGAAAATGACTTAAATGTTCATCAAATGACACAAACACACCAATTCGATGCACAAGATTTGTTAAAATCCCTAATTGAACAAGAATAAGCCTAGGAAGGACGAAAATGACCTAAATGTTATTCCAATGGCCCAAACACACCTATTGGATGCACAAGAATGGTTAGAAACCATAATTGCACAAGAATAAGCCTAAGGAAGATGATAATGACCTAAATGTTCATCCAATGAAATAAATAAACTTATCGGATGCTCAACATTGCTTAAAAACACTAATTGGACTTGATTAAGCCTTAGGGGAATGAAAATGACCTAAATGTAAATCCAATGACACAAACAAATCTGTTGGATTCCCAAGATAAGTTAAAAACCTAAATTGGAAAAGAATAATCTAAGGAGGACGAAAATGACCTAAATGTTAATCTAATGACACAAACACACCGATTGGATGCAGAAGGTTGATTAAAAACCCTAATTGGACAAGAATAAGCCTAGGGAGGACGAAAATGACCTAAATGTTCATCCAATGACACAAACACACCTATTGGATGCAGAAGATTGGTAAAACCCTAATTGGACTAGATTAAGCGTAGGGAGGCTAAAATGACCTAAATGATAATCCAATGACAGAAATGAACTTATTGGATGGACAAGATTGGTTAAAAACCCTATTTAGACTAGAATAAACCTAAAGAGGACAAAAATGACTTAAATGTTAATCCAATGTCACAAATACACCTATTGGATGCACAAGACTTGTTAAAAACCAGAATTGGACAAGAATAAGCCTAGGGAGGACGAAAATGACCTAAATGTTAATCCAATGAGACAAACACACCAATTGGATTCACAAGATTTATTAATACCCCTTATTGCACAAAAATAAACCATGGGAGGACGAAAATGGCTAAAATGTTCATCCAAACACATAAACACACACATTGGATGCACAAGATTGGCTAAAACCCCTAATTGGTCTATAATAAGCCTAGGGAGGACAAAAATGACCTAATCGGTAATCCAATGGCACAAATGAACTTATTAGATGCACAAAACTGGATAAAAACCTGAATTGGACTTGAATAAGCCTAAGGAGGACGAAAATGACGTTAATTTTAATCCAATGACGTAAACACAACTATTGGATGCACAAGATTGACTAAAAACCATAATTGGACAAGAATAAGGCTATGGAGGACGAAAGTGACCTAAATGTTAATCCAATGACACAAACAAACCAATCGGATGCACAAGATTGGTTTGAAACACTAATTGGTGAAGAATAACCCTAGGGAGGATGAAAGTGACCTAAATGTTAATCCAATGACACAAACACACCAATTGGATGTACAAGATAGTATTGAAACCGTAATTGAAGAAGAATAACCCTTGGGAGGATGAAAATGACCTAAATGTTAATCCAATGACACAAATGAACTTATTGGATGCATAAGACTGGTTAAAAATCCTAATTGCACAAGAGTAAGCATAGGGAGGACGAAAATGACCTAAATGTTAATCCAATGACACAAACACTCCAATTCGATGCACAAGCTTATTCAAAACCCCTTATTTGACCAGAATAAGCCTAGCAAGGACGAAATTGACCTAAATGTTATTCCAATGGCCTAAACACAACTATTGGATGCACAAGATTGGTTAAAAACCCTAATTGGACAAGAAATAGCATAGGGAGGACGAAATGATCGAAAATTTAATCCAGTGACACAATCGCACCTATTTAATACACAAGATTTGTTCAAAACACAAATTGCACAATAATATGCCTAAGGAGGATGAAAATGACCTAAACGTTTATCCAATGACACAAACACAAAAATAGGATGCTCAAGATTGGTTAAAAACCCTAATTGGACAAGAATGAACCTAGGGAGGTCGAAAATGACCTAAATAATAATACAATGACACAAATGAACTAATTGGATGCATAAGATCGATTAAAACCGTAGTTGGACAAGAATAAGCTTAATGAGGACGAAAAAGACCTAAATGTTCATCCAATGACACAAACACACCTTTAGGATGCACAAGATTCGTTAAAAACCCTAATTGCACAAGAATATGCCTAGAGAGGACGAAAATGACCTAAATGTTCATCCAATGACCCAAATACACCTATTGGATGCAGAAGATAGGTTAAAACCCTAATTGAACAAGAATAAGCCTATGGAGGATGAAAATGAACTAAATGTTAATCCAATGAAACAAATGAACTTTTTGGATGCATAAGGTTGCTTAAAAACCCTAATTGGGCAAGATTAAGCATTAGAAGAATGAAAATGACCTAAATGTTAATCCAATGACACAAACAAATCTATTGAATTCCCAAGATTGGTTAAAAACCCGAATTGGAAAAGAATAAGCCAAAGCAGGACAAAAATGAAATAAATGTTCATCCAATGAAACAAAAACACTGATTGGTTGCACAAGATTGGTTAAAAACCCTAATTGGTCAAGAATAAGCCTAGGGAGGACAAAAATGACCTAAATGTTAATCCAATGACACAAACACACCTTTTATGTGCACAAGATTGGTTAAAAACCCTAATTGCAAAAGAATAAGCCTAGGGAAGCGAAAATGACCTGAATGTTAATCCGATAACACAATAGAACTTAATGGTTGCACAAGTTTGATTGAAAACCTGAATGGGACTAGAATAAGCCTAGGGAGGACGATAATAACCTAAATATTCATCCAATGCCACAAACAAACCTATTGGATGCACAAGATTGGTTAACCCCCCTATTTGGACAGGAATAAGCCTAGGGAGGACGAAAATGACTAAAATGTTCAAATAATGACACAAGCACACTAATTGGATGCACAAGATTGATTAAAAATCCTAATTCGACAAGAATAAGCTTAGGAAGGACGAAAATGACCTAAATGTTAATCCAATGACACAAACACACCTATTGGATGCACAAGATTGGTTAAATACCCTAATTGGACACGAATAACCCTAAGGAGGACGAAAATGACCAAAATGTTAATCCAATGACACAAATGAACTTATTGGTTGGACAAGATTGGTTTAAAAACCCAAATTAGACTGGAATAAGCCTAAAGAGGACTAAAATGACTTAAATGTTAATCCAATGTCACAAACACACCTATTGGATACACAAGATTGGCCAAAAGCCATAATCGGACAACAATAAGCCTAGGGAGGACGAAAATTGCCTAAATGTTAATCCAATGACATAAACACGCCAATCGGATGCACAAGATTTGTTAAAAACCCTAATTGGACTAGAATAAACCTAGGGGGGACGAAAATGACCTAAATAATAGTTATTGAATGC
This sequence comes from Cicer bijugum, assembly GCA_037974875.1. Lineage (NCBI taxonomy): Eukaryota > Viridiplantae > Streptophyta > Magnoliopsida > Fabales > Fabaceae > Cicer > Cicer bijugum. The sequence goes on along the minus strand of JBBPBT010000850.1, from coordinate 691,648 downwards.
ATAAGATCGATTAATACCCTAGTTGGACAAGAATACGTTTAAGGAGGACGGAAATGACCTAAAAGTTCATTAAATGACATAAACACACCTATTGGATGCACAAGAAAGGTTAAAAAGCCTAGTTGCACAAGAATAAGCCTATGGAGGACGAAAATGACCTAAATGGCCATACAATGATACAAACACACCTCTTGATGGACAAGATTGGTTGAAAACCCATATTGGACAAGAATCGGACTAGGGAGGACGAAAATGACCTAAATGTTAATCCAATGACACAATAACACGAATTGGATGCACAAGATTGGTAAAAACCCTAATTGGAGAAGAATATGCCTTAGGAGGACGAAAATGACCAAATTGTTAATCCAATGACACAAACACATCTATTGGATCCACAAGATTTGTTGAAAACCCTAATTGGAGTAGAATAAGCCTAGGAAGGACGTAAATGACCTAAATGTTCATCCAATTACATAAACATAATTATTGGATGCACTAGATGTGGTAAAAACCCTAAATGTTATTCCAATGGCCCAAACACACCTATTGGATGCACAAGATTGGTTAAAAACCATAATTTGGACAAGAATAAGCATAGGGAGGACGAAAATGACCTAAATGTTAATCTAATGTCACCAACACACCTATTGGATGAAGAAGATTGGTTAAAAGCCCTAATTGCACAAGAATAAGCCTAGGGAGGACGAAAATGACCTAAATGTTTATCCAATGACACAAGAGAACTTATTGGATGCCCAAGACTAGTTAAAACCCCTAATTGGACAAGAGTACGCGTAGGGACGACAAAAATTACTTAATTGTTCATCGAAGGACAGAAGCACACCATTTCGAAGAACAAGATTGGTTAAAACCCCTAATTGGACAAGAACAAGCCTAGGATGGACGAAAATGAACTAAATGTTATTCCAACGGCCGAAACATATCTATTGGATGCACAAGGTTGGTTAAAAACCCTAATTGTACAAGAAAAAGCATAGGGAGGACAAAAATGACCTAAATATTAATCCAATGACACGAACAAACCTATTGGTTGCACAAGATTGGTGAAAAACCCTAATTTCACAATGATAAGCCTAGGAAAGACAAAAATGACCTAAACGTTCATCCAAAGACACAAACACACACAAGGGATGCATTAGAGTGGTCAAAAACGCTAATTGGACTAGAATAAGCCTAGGGAGGACGAAAATGACCTAAATGTTAATCTAATGACACAAATGAACTTAGGGATGCACAAGACTGTGTAAAAACCCTGATTGGACAAAAGTAAGCATAGGTAGGACGAAAATGATTTAAATATTCACCGAATGACCCAAATACACCAATTCGAAGCACAAGATTGGTTAAAAACCCAAATTCGACTAGAATAAGCATAGGGAGGACGAAAATGACCTAAATATTAATCCAATGACACAAACACACCTATTGGATGAACAAGATTGCTTAAAACCCCTTATTGCACACAAATAAGCCTAAGGAGGACGAAAATGACTAAAATGTTCATCCAATCACACAAACACACACATTGGATGCACTAGATTGGTTGAAATCCTTAATTGGACTAGAATAAGCCTAGGGAGGATAAAAATGACCTAAATGTTAATCTAATGACACAAATGAACTTATTGGATGCGGAAGACTGGATAAAAATTCAAATTGTACTATAATAAGCCTAAGGTGGACGAAAATGATGTAAATGTTAATCCAATGACATAAACGCACCTATTGGATGCACAAGATTGACTAAAAACTCTTATTGGAGAAGAATAACCCTAGGGAGGACGAAAGTCACCTTAATGTTAATCCAATGACACAAATGAACTTATTGGATGCACAAGACTGGTTAAAGACCATAATTGGACAAGTGTAAGCATAGGGAGGACGAAAATGACTTATATATAAATCCAATGACACAAACACACCAATTCGATGCACAAGATTTGTTAAAAACCCTAATTGGACAAGAATAAGCCTAGGAAGGACGAAAATGACTTAAATGTTAATCCAATGACACAAACACACCAATTCGATGCACAAGATTGGTTAAAAACCCTAATTTGACCAGAATTAGCCTAGGAAGGACGAAATTGACCTAAATATTTTTCCAATGGCCCAAACACACCTATTGGATGCACAAGATTTGTTAAAAACCCTAATTGGAGAAGAATAAGCCTAGGAAGGGCGTAAATGTCCTAAATGTTCATCCAATGACATAAAAACAATTATTGGATGCACAAGATATGATAAAAACCCTTATTGGACAAGAATAAGCCTAGGAAGGACCAAAATGACCTCATTGTCATTCCAACGGCCCAAACACACCAATTGGATGCACTAGATTGGTTAAAAACCTAATTGGACAAGAATATGTTGGTGTTTATGACCTCTAATTCTCTTAAGAATTATGCAGAATAATATCTAATCTAATATGAATGCACAGCGGATTACTAAATTCAATTTTTATTTCACACCAAATTGAATACGATCCCTAATTAACAATTCTAATGAATGTCAAAACTATACGGATCATGTTAACTATGGAGAAATGCATATGACAAGTATGATTATTATGAATGCGTGTTTACATGCAATTATTATCAAGACAATTAGTCAATGTTCCAAACAAAATAATTGCTGAAATGTAAACAAGATAAGGGAAGAAAGGTATACGCAGTGATTTATCCTGGTTCAGCTGTCCCTTGACAGCCTACATCCAGTCCCAAGATCCAACAAGATCTCAGCCTATCCAATAGAACCTTTTTAGAATCAGTTTACAGATTTTTTACACAGTGCCTCACACCAATCTTAAACTATTCTACCCGTTCTATCTTCCCTTCCCTGAATTCCCAAGTTTAAGTCCCATAAACTTGACCAAGAATTCAGTCAAGCGTCTCCTTGTTGACAGCCCTCAACCCCGAAGAACGCCACCAGTCGCAGCTGGATTTTCGCAGAGTAATTTGTTACAAAAGAGTATTACAGAACATGAAACATATCAAATATACAAATATCTTGATCTTGCTTCTTCCCAAAGTAATCTTTCTCAAATCGGTCTTTTCCAATCTTCAATGATCACAAGTTGATTGTCCATGATTGAAAAAGGATTTTCAATTGATAATGGTTGAGAAAGAGTTATCTCATGTGTTGTAGCTCTGAAAAGGAATTATCAAAGTTATTGTATTGGCTATTGTGTATTATAACATTCTTGTTGAGAAGAAGAGTATCAAAGCAGTTTATATAGTTTCAGGAAAAATAACATATGAATCGATTTGGCCAATCCATTCATTAAAGTTATAAAGCACACTAATCGATTTATTCAATCGATTTCGCGAATCTTGTTTTTCTTGAATCTTGAAACTGCACAACATAATCGATTTAACTAATCGATTCTTTTAAATGAGTTCTCCAGACTGAGATGAAAGTGCATGTCTGAATCGATGTTCATAATCGACTTGGGATGTTTTGTTCAAACAACGAGATCAAAACAGTCGATGTATGTAATCGATCCAACCATTACAGTCGTCTCTGTTTCTAAAACTTTTTGTGCCAATCGCTTTAGTCAATCGATTTCACTGGTTCCAGAGACACAGTGATTTTCACCAATCGATGTGCCTAACCGATTGTAAAATTAAGTCTGAAGCTCATTACAACCAGTTGGTTTAGTCAATCGATTTACCAAGTCGATTGATGCCAACTTCAATATATCAGAAGTAAGTAAGTAGATTGAACTAATCGATTATGGATGTTCCAGACCAAGGTCATTTTGAAATATATTTTGGTAAGTCGATTTGCCTAATCGCTTTATTAGCATTGGTTTGGTTCTGGAACATTCACATTCGAATTGGTCAATCGATGTAGACAAAACATAACATAAGAAAATGATTGAATAATCGATTTGCCAAATCGACTAGTTTGCAAGGTGAGCTACTGACTTGCGAATTTTAATTTTTTTAATAAGTGTTCAAGTCGAAACCCCCTAATGGGACAAGAATAAGTCCAGGGAGGACGAAAATGACTAAATGTTATTCCAATGACTCAAAGACAGCTATAGGATGGACACGATTGGTTCAAAAACCCTAATTGCACAAGAATAAGTCTAGGGAGGACAAGATTGGTTAAACCTCCTAATTGGACAAGAATAAGTCCAGGGATGATGAAAATAACCTAAATGTTTATCCAATGACACAAACACAAAAAATGGATGCACAAGATTGGTTAAAAACCCTAATTGGACAAGAATGAACCAAGGGAGGACGAAAATGACCTAAATAATATTCCAATGACACAAATAAACTTATTGGATGCATAAGATCGATTAAAACCCTAGTTGGACAAGAATAAGCTTAGGGAAGACGAAAAATACCTAAATATTAATCCAATGACACAAACACACCTATTGGATTCCCAAGATTTGTTGAAAACCCTAACTACACAATAATAAGCCTAAGGAGGACCAAAATAACCTAAATGTTCTTCCAATGACACAAACACACCTTTCGGATGCACAAGATTGGTTAAAATGCCTAATTGCACAAGAATAAGCCTAGGGAGGACGAAAATGACCTAAATGTCCATCCAATGACACAAACACACCTATTGGGTGCTAAAGATAGGTTGAACACCCTAATTGAACTAGAACAAGCCTATGGAGGATGCAAATGAACAAAATGTTAATCCAATGTAACAAATGAACTTATTGGATGCACTAGATTGCTTAAAAACTCTAACTGGACTTGATTAAGCCTTAGGAGAATGACAATGACCTAAATGTTAATCCAATTACACAAACAAATCTATTGGATTCCCAAGATTGGTTAAAAACCCAAATTGGAAAAGAATAACCCAAAGCAGGACGAAAATGGAGTAGAATATGCCTACGGAGGGAAAAAAATGACCTAAATGTTAATCTAATGACACGAATGACCTTATTGGATTCGCAAGACTAGATAAAAACCCGAATTAGACTGGAATAAGCCTAAGGAGGACGAAAATGACGTAAATGATAATCGAATGACAAAAACACACCTATTGGATGCACAAGATTGACTAAAAACCATAATTGGACAAGAATAACCCTAGGGAGGACGAAAGTGACCTACATGTAAGATATATGCCTCCTTGACTATGATTTTGATATAACTTCCAAACATACAATGTATATGCATTATCTGATTAATCTAATAGTTTGGGTTGAGATACATTTCAGGAAAGAATCAAACACTACACTTTTCCAAACATACAATGTATATGCATTATCTGATTAATCATACAAGGCTTGAAGATTATGTGTAAATTTTTCTATTGTTCATAGTGTTTATTAGTTAGATTCATCATTATGATTTCACACATCTAATATTTGCCAATTAAAACTGAAATCATAAAATAAGTGTGTTAATCAATCAATTGGTAAATAAATTGGTTAATCAATTTTCTAATTCATAGAACAAAGTTTTCACTGAGTTAATCGATTGGTAAATCAATTGGTTAATCGATTTTCTGATTCACAGAACAAAGTTTTCACTGAGTTAATCGATTAGCAAACTGATTACTTAAATGTTTTTATCAGACTTGTGTTTTATGATTAAAAGAAATCGATTGATATACTTTTTACTAATCAATTAGTTAATCGATTTACTAATCAATTAGTTAATCGTTTGCATGAATGAATTAGTTCATCATTTATCAAAAAGATATTGCATAATCGATTGGCACATCGATTTTAATTAAATGTCTGAGTTACAGGGAAAAATTAGCCCATTGCCAAATCGATTATGTTAATGAAAGTGAATCGACTGACTAATCGATTGTTTGATCTCGCATTTTGAACAAAACAATAATAATCGATTATTCAATCGACTCTGATATTAACAGAGTATCAGTTTCTAATATATGCATTAATAAAATCGATTAGCAAATCGATTAGTTCATCTATTTCAAGAATTTAAAGAAAAACAAGAAACGCGAAATCGATTAGGAAATCGATTGATCTGTTAATACGCATTAATAAAATCGATTTGTCTGAAGTTTTTCTGAAACAATATAAACTGAATCAATCACAATTTTTATAAAAAGATTGAAAGAACTAAAGGAATTTCATTAGCTTTTCGAAAATACACTTTGAGAAAAATTGTTGCAACTCACAAACATTATTGGCAAATACATAGTGTGAGAATTCATTGTGATTGAATCAAGTGTTTTTAGTCTTTTCAAAGAAACATCTTTGTAAAAGAAAGAGAGTGAAAATCCAGTATTGTGAAACTGGTGGTCATCTTTTAGAGTGTGTGTGATCATCTAAAAGAGATCTCAATCTGATCTTGCTAGAACTTGGTTATTAGTTCTTAAGGATAGATTGATTGTTGTTCTAGATTGATGTTGAGTTAGATGTATAGGCATTGAAGTGCTGGAAAGTCTGTAAACATACTCAAATCATTTTTAGTAAAGGCTGGAATCAGTAGGTGATTTCGAGACTGGATGTAGACTATCGAATATATAGTTGAACCAATATAAAGATCCCTTATGCACACTTCTCTACCCCTATACACTTTATCTTGATAATACATGTGTTCTTGAATTTCAGTTTTGAATAAGTTTTGAATTTGTTATTGTTAAATTGGAATTAATATTAAATAAGTTGGTTTTAATATTAAGTTCATCACTTAGGAAGGAATGGATAATCTAGTTAATAAGATTGTGTACAACTTCCTAAGGATAGAGGCCATTCCACCAAAAATTGGTATCAGAGCTTAATTTGTTAGACTATTTCTCAAAAAGAAAATGGCCTCTACTGAATTCTTGGATGAAGGTACCTCTTTAGCTAGACCCCCTGCCTTTAATGGGTCTTCTTATATGTACTGAAAAGAAAGAATGCTTATCTTTCTAGAGGCAAGTGGTCTTGACATATTAGACGCAGTAGAAAATGGTCCTTATGTGCCAAGACTTGCTGGTACTGATGGATCATTAATCATGAAACCAAGATCTGATTGGTCTGATGATGACAAGAAAACAGTTGGCTATAATGCAAAAGCCAAAAATATAATAACTTCTGCTTTGAGTGCTGATGAGTTTTTCAGGGTATCAAATTGCAAAACCGCCAAAGAAATGTGGGATACACTCCAAGAAACTCATGAAGGCACAACTGATGTCAAGAGGGCCAAAACTAACACTCTGATGCATGAATATGAACTCTTCAATATGAAGAAGGATGAGTCAATCGTTGACTTGCAGACACGGTTCACACATGTCATCAACAATCTGAATGCTCTAGGGAAAGTAATTGACAATGAGCAACAAATAAACAAAGTAATGAGATGCTTGACAAGAGAATGGCAACCTAAGGTCACTGCAATAACTAAATCAAAGGATCTTGGAAGCATGACCATTTCCACCCTCTTTGGCAAGCTCATAGAACATGAAATGGAGCTGCACCGGTTGAATGAGTTAGAGCAAACTGATCGAAAAAGGAAGGGACTATCTCTGAAAGCTCAAGCTCAAAATCCTGTACTGATGATTCCGAGAGTGAAACTAATGAAGAACCTAAAATCGAAATGCTGGTCAGAAAGTTCAAGAAATTTCTGAAGAAGAAACGAAACCAACCAAGAAAACCATCCAATTCAAGGACAAAAAACTTCAGCAAGAATGAGACAAATGATAGCAAGGTGATAACCTACTATGAATATGGAAAATCAGGCCACATTAAATTTGAATGTTTTCAACTACAAAATGGAAACAAGTTTGTGAAAACTAAAGGCAAGGATCAACCATCTTCAAAAACTCAAAGAGCCTACTTAGCTTGGAATGACAATGATGAAGAATCTTCTGAAACTTTAGAAGAAGAAGAAGCAAACTTGTTTTTAATGGCCAACACTAACTCAGATTCAGATAGCAATGTAAGTACTACCTCTAATCCCTCTTATGAAGAATTGCATGATGCTTTCAATGAATTGCATGATGAACATATTAAGGTAGTCAAACAATTGATTTGCACTATGAAAATGTTAGAAAAACAGTGCATGATGTATGAAGAAATCAAAAAGGATCATAAGTTGCTTGAAGACATGAATGCACTTTTGAAAACGAAAGCACATGATAAACTCACTAGTTTTATTGAACTTGAAAGAAAGGTTGAATCACTACAATTTGATTTAGCAAAATTTACTAGTGGTAGAAACAACCTGAATGTTCTTCTTGGCGACCAAAAGAATGCAAATGAAAAATTTGGAATTGGCTATAGACCAAATAGGAATGCTCAAAAGAATCATAAATTTGTTGGATCAAAGCCAATTCATGATGTTTTCATTAAACCAACTCAAAGTACATCCTCTGCTTTTTCATGCCATTTTTGTTGCAAAAAGGGACATATATCTTTTAATCGTAAACGGAAAAAGCTTGCTGACAAGGGATGGAAACCAGTTTGGAGAGTAAAGAAACATGTGATTGAGACTAACCCTCAAGGACCCAATCTAAATTGGGTGCCTAAAACCAAAGTCTGAATTCTATTTTGCAGGTCTGCTTGACATCCAAAACTCACTCATGGTACCTAGACAGTGGATGTTCCAAGCATATGACTGGAGACAAATCAAAATTCATATCTCTGAATTTCAAAGAAGGAGGATATGTAAAGTATGGTGACAACAACAAAGGCAAAATACTTGGTGCTGGAGACATAGGGAGTGAATCAACAACGGCAATCAAGGATGTTCTCTATGTAAAAGGTTTGAAACATAACCTGCTTAGCATTAGTCAGCTTTGCGATAAAGGCTACCAGGTATATTTTACATCACATACTTCTACACTTGAGCACAAGGAAGATGATAGCATAAAATTGGTAGGTGAAAGGGTAAATAATATATACATGATTGATTTTGACTCTTTGCCTGCACATAATGTTTGATGTTTGTTATCTAAATCTAATGAAGATTGGTTGTGGCACAATGTAAGACCCATAATTATAAAGTGTACTTTATGTATTTTAATGGATTTTGGTATTGAACTCAGGGACTTTTTAGCCAAAGTTATTAATATTTTGGAGTTTATATAATCAAAAGGTATTTTGATGTCCGATTAGAATTACTCGTCGATAAATAAATTAAATTAACTGCGGCGAATCTTTTGCGAAAAGTTTAATGCGTTATGGGTAAAAGGGTAATTTAATAAATATCTAAAGATTTTGAGATATTTGTTAATTATAATTAATATATATAAATATATATATACATACAGAAAAGGAAGGGAACGAATTGGAGAGAAAGCAAATAGAAAGGAAAGAAAAAGGAAGAAAGGAAAACTGAAGGAAAACTGAAAGATTTTCCGTCTCCTTCCTCTCTCTGCCTCACGCATCCTAAATTTCTCCCTTCTTCCATTGTTGCTCGTTTTTGCTTTCTTTTCTTTCCTTTGAGTTCGAAATTGATAGTGGGTGATAGGACAAGGATTTCTCAACTTCACTCTTCCTCTTTGATTTGAAAACAGAGAAAAACGGTATTAGGGATTCAAACTCAAATCTCCCCGTTCATCTATATCTAAGCGTCGTTTCAAGAAGTGATAGAAGGGAAAGTTGCTCACCACTACACTACGGTGCTAGTGAGCTAACTTTGGAAGCGGCGTTGCGAGCGGAGGTTTTTACCGGATTTACTCACGGTACCGAAATCGAACGAAAAAGCTAAAGTGAAGGTAAGGGCTCCTTCCAAACATTTAGTTTGCATTTAGGGACTTATATGTGGTTGTGTGGAAAAGAATTTTGTTAGGGTTTAAGTGTTGATTTGGGAAAATCTATCTAAGGCTTTATGGGTAAAATCTTAGAGTTAGGTTTTGGTTATATTGATGAATTTTTCGTGGAAAATGAATTTAAACTCATTTATGTATGATTTTGAGTAAATGAAACTTGTGTGTTTGAGTGGTGGATTGTGTTGATTTGTGTTCGTTGTTTTTGACGTGTTCTTAGTTAATACTGATGATACTTGAGATGTGTTTTGTGTGGTTTGTGTGGAAAATGATTTGGTGTGAATTATGGATTGAATGTGAAAGTATGTTTGAGTTTGTTTTGTGTGGAATTTGAAAACCATTAAGTTAAACGAGTATTAAGAATGGGGAATCTCTTAATGTCTTGTTTACTTAATGTGAGTTTGTGAAAATAGTTTAAGTTAAATGAGAATTAAGAATGGGTAATCTCTTAATGTCTCGTTTACTTAATGTTGTTTTGAAAATCTTTTAAGTTAACTGGGCGTTAAGAATGGGGAATCTCTTAATGTCTTAGTTACTTAATGTTGTTTGAAAATCGTTTAAGTTAACTGAGCGTTCAGAATGGGGAATCTCTTAATGTCTTGGTTACTTAATGTTTGTTTTGAAAATCGTTGGAGTTAAAAGAGTATTAAGAATGGGGAATCTCTTAATATTTCTGTTTGCTTAATGTGTGTTTGTTTGTGAAAATCATTAAGTTAAATGAGTATTAAGGATGGGGAATCTCTTAATATCTGCGTTTACTTAATGTTGTCGTGAAAATGATTTTGTGAAGAAATGAATTGTCGAGTCAAGGTGATGCCATGTGATTTGTTGGTTCATCTTGTCTGTGTTGAGATTGTCGCGCCAAGGTGATGCCATGTGATTTCTTGGTTCATCTTGTATGCGTTGGGATTGTCGAGTCAAGGTGATGCCGTGTGATTTGTTGGTTCATCTTGTCTGTGTTGAGATTGTCGCGCCAAGGTGATGCCATGTGATTTGTTGGTTCATTTTGTCTGCGTTGGGATTGTCAAGTCAAAGTGATGCCATGTGATTTGTTGGTTCATTTTGTCTGTATTGGGATTGTCGAGTCAAAGTGATGCCATGTGATTTGTTGGTTCATTTTGTCTGTATTGGGATTGTCGAGTCAAAGTGATGCCATGTGATTTGTTGGTTCATCTTGTTTGTGTGGGTATTGCGTTGAAACCGTTAAGCGGTATGTTTAGAAATTATGTGTAAGTGTGTTTGTTGCAAATTTGTGATTGTGTTGATTTCACTAAGAGTTATGTTTTGGAATTGTGTGATAGTATGTTAGATTGTAAAACGATTTCGAAACTCATAATGTCGTGATGATTGTATGAATATTACTAAGTGTTAAGGTTTGGAGTGGTGTTTGAATTTGATTGAGTTAGTTTATGTATTTTTGAAAGAATATACAGGGAAATCGATTTACCCAATTAATTTGATGAGATACAGGGGCCCTATTTTGCACGAAATCGATTTACCCAACCGATTTTGTAAGTTGTCTTTCAAAATTATTTAAGAAATCGATTTGGTAAATCGATTGGATTCAATTGGATTCAATACAGGGGCTCTATCTGTCAGGAAATCGATTTACCCAATTGATTAAGTCAATCGATTTACCCAATCGATTGATTTAAGCCCAGAGTTCAGTTTTCACTAAAAACTTTCAGGAAATTGATTTCCCCGATCGATTGACTTAGTGGAAAATCTTATTTTGAGTTAGATAATTGATTGCTCAATTGATTTATCAATGTTTTGGTGAGTTACGTATTACTTGATGGATTGAGAACTTTCTTTTGATTTCATTTACATTTGGCAAGCATTACATGAACTTTTAGCATATGCAAAATCCTTATAATATGTATGATAAATTGAAAAGGTTATTTGTGCATTGAAAAGCTTAAATGTTATGTGTTAACTGTTAATTTCGGTTGGTGACCCTTTACAAATATTGTGGAAATCTGGGCTTTGCCCTCATATGAGAGTCAGGATGATCCTACCGGTTCGTACCCTCCAGAAGGGAATGTGGATGGGAGTGCTTGATTGGAGCTACGTTAGGAGAATCTCACGGGGCGCGTGGAGATTACTCAAGGCGTATAGTTTTTTGGTTATGTATAGAATGATCAGACTAGGTTGTCACTCAGGACACATATGTCTTTCTTTTGGGTTACCTTTATGTTAAGTTGTAAGGATGTACATGTACTATTGTAGACATCAGAACATGCTTTGGATTTATATTTTGAAAAACTTTTCCGCTGCTTGTAAATTTTAATGACTTAATTATTTATCCAAAGGTTTTACCTTATTTATTTCTCTGTTGTATTTTAATTTCTTTCGAAAAAAAAAAATACACCCTCGCTTTGAAAAAAACGGGGTGTTACACACAAGAGAATAGCTCACAAACTTATAAACCATCTTAACAAACTTGTTAGCAAATAACTAGAGCTAGGTCTTCCAAACAGAAAATTTACTAAGGACAAATTATGTGACTCTTGTGAGAAAAGTAAATTGGTCAAGTCCTCTTTCCCACCAATAGACTTAGTACAAAATAATAGAGTTCTACAATTGATTCACATGGATCTATTTGGTCTCTCTCAAGTAAAATGTTCTGGAGGAAATCTTTATGGCTATGTTTAAGTTGATGATTTCTCCAGATATACATGGACTTATTTTCTGTCTCACAAAAGTGATGTCTTCTCAATTTTCAAAAAATTTGTAAATCAAGTTCAAAATGAGAAGAATCAGAAAATAGTTTCCATTAAGAGTGATCATGGTGGAGAATTTCAAAATGAATCTTTTGACAATTATTGTGATAAAAAAGGAATTCACCATATTTACTCAGCCCCAAGAACTCCACAACAGAATGGAGTTGTAGAAAGGAAGAATAGAGCTCTAGAAGAACTTGCTAGAACAATGCTTAATGACTCTAAGCTTCCAAAATACTTTTGGGCTGATGCAATAAACACAGCTACTCATGTGATAAATAGAGTTCTAATTAGGCCTATCCTAAGAGGAAATGTTGATAAAACACTCTTTAAAAAGAAAAAGGGAAAAGACATTCTGCATGTCCAAATTTATGTTGATGACATAATTTTTGGATCCACAAACAGTAAGCTTTGCAAAGAATTTGAAAATATGATGAAAGGAAGATTTGAAATGTCCATGATGGGAGAATTAACCTTTTTCTTAGGATTTCAAAACAATCAAATCAAGAATGGTATTTTGCTAAGTCAAATCAAGTATTGTAATGATCTCTTAAAGATGTTTGGCTTTGATAAATTTAAATCTATTGATACATCCATAAGTCAAGCTTGTCATTTGGATAAAGATGAAAAGGAAAAATTAATGGATATGACCATGTTTAGAGGCATGATAGGATCTTTATTATATCTTACAGCTAGTAGACCTGACATTATGTTTAGTGTCTGCATGTGTGCAAGATATCAAGCTAATCCTAAGGAATCCCATCTAAGTGCGGTCAAAAGAATTTTCAGATATCTAATAGGAACCAAAAATCTAGGTTTATGGTATCCTAAGGGATCAACTTGCACTCTTGTTGCCTATTATGATTCTGATTTTGCTGGTTGCAATTAGACAGAAAAAGTACATCTGATACTTGCCATCTATTAGGGAATTCACTTGTATCTTGGCATAGCAAGAAGCGAAATAGTGTTGCACTTTCAATAGTTGAGGCTGAATATGTAGCTGCTGGAAGTTGTTGTGCACAAATATTATGGATGAAACAACACCTTTCTGACTTTGGTGTTGATCTTGGAACTATGCCAGTAATGTGTGACAACACTAGTGCCATAAATATCACAAAGAATCCTGTTATGCACTCAAGAACAAAGCATATAGAGATTAGACATCATTTCATTAGGGATCAATACCAAAATGGTAATATCATGCTTGAATATATTAATACATCTTATCAATTAGCTGATATCTTTACCAAAGCCCTACCCAAAGAAAGTTTCTTCTATATTAGAACGAAACTTGGTATAATGGAGAAAAATGAAATATGATCTCTGTAGAAAATCGATTGAGACATTGATGTTTTCTCTAAATTTACTAACTTGCAATAGATAAGTCAATTTGCACATCGATTATCCTGTGTCAAAATTTCAAATCAGTATTACAAAATCGAATTACATGCGGTTTATGCTACAAAGTTTCTCAATTGTCAACATATAAAACACGACAATCGATTTCATAATCGATTTAGTGATCTGTGGTAGCAATAAATGTTGAACCAAAATCAATGTGAAAAAATATACATCAATCAAATAGATTGGTGAATCGATTGAGGATATGGAAAACCGTTTTAAAAAATGGATTTCATAATTGATTATTTCTCCCAGAAATCCAAAGTTTTGAGAAATTTTCCAAACTCAAACACGAGCATCGATTTGGTAATCGATTTTGTCAAATTATAAAAACTGCGAGCCAAATAAATCGATTGGTGAATCGATAGAGGATATGAAAAATCATTTTAAAAAAACCGATTTCATAATCGTTTATTTCTCCCAGAAATCCAAAGATTTGAGAAATTTTCCAAACTCAATCACGCGCAACGATTTGGAAATCGATGCTGTTATGAGGAGTTTTCCTGAACTTATATGGAAATCGATTTGGACATCGATTTATCCATTGAACATTTACTTAAGAAAACCGATTTGGGAATCGATTTGCAATATGACTGTTGCAAAAAAAAACTAGCCGTTGGAGGCAACTGTAACTGAAACCTTTCATTTTCCTCCAATAACGGTAAAAAAATCGATTTGGCAATCGAAGTTTTGTGTGCAAATGTGTAATTAAATCGATTTAGAAATCGACTCTGAACAATACCATTTAAATCCTTAAATCGATTTCTCAACACATTTTCACTATCAAACTCTCCCCAAACTCGATTTCTCTGTGTTTTGATACTTCTCAAACCTCTCAAGCTTCCCAAATCTCTCTAATGGCAAGAGTTAAACAAACAAGTGAGAAACCACCATCATCCTCTTCAAAATCCATTTCCCTACATTCTTCCTCAACCTCTAGTGGTAGAACTCCTTCTCCTCAACCTACTTACCCTCCTGCAAAAAGAGTACATATACCCACTCATAAGATTATGGAAAAGTATAAAGGAAAGCCATTGCCAGTGACCAAGGAAAAACCAAAAAGAGGAAGGTTCCTCAAACAGAAAAGCTGATGGGTGATGCCATGAAGGGGCCAACTCAAAAGAAGAAGAAAACCACCTCTTCCCCTCAGCCAAAGAAGCCTCAACCTCCCAAAGGCAAACCTATTGAGGACATTGTTCTTCCCCCTGCATTCCTAAAGAGGAAAATCCATGAGGCAATAACTCTGGATTTTGCCTACTTTGATGCAAATGGATTCACCTTCCAATACCATCTCAGATTTCATGGATTGGTAGATTTTCTCACCTGCCCTTTGGAAATCTATCCAAGACTTATTCGAGCCTTCTACTCAAAATTCACCCTCACAAACATTGGATTTGAGTCTGAAGTTAAAGGCAAGAAAATTTTGATCAATTTTTGGGAGTTCTCCAAGTTATCATGACTACCCTTCTATGGAGAAGCTGTTGATGGCAGAACCAATCCTGATTCTACAGATGATGCTTGGGAAACATCAGTTGATAGATACATAGCCATTCAAGACTTGATGGTTGAAGGGTTTGTGGAAAGAACATCTCTCCCAATTGGTCAAATGAAGGTCCAGCATAGGATGTTGATGTATGTGCTATCCAGAATGTTGGTACCTAGATCAGGTAACCATGCCATAGTTCAGAAGCTTGACATTACTCTTCTTTGGGGCCTTTACAAGGATCTCAAGATGAGTTGGGCGTGGATTGTGTTGGTTAATATGTTAGAAACAGCACAAGAAAAGCTAAAGCTCCCTTACCCTCAGCTGATCACCAAGATTCTGAGACACTTCAAAATATTAGTTGTCAATGAAGAATCAGTAAAGGCAACTCTGATTTTTGGTGAGTCAATTGTCAACCAAATGCAATTGAAGAAGATCAATGGTATTTGGACAAGGGCTCAACCAAATGCTGAACAAGTTGAGCAAGTTGAAAACTAATATGAGGTTTTAGCTAAGTTTCTGGAACTTATGGAGTCTCAGGCTGCACACAATGCTAAGATGGAAGCCTCCCTTGTGCAACTCCAAGCAACCCTCAACGCAGTTGTTCAAGATGTAAATGCCATCCAAGACCATTTGGGTATCATGATGACATTTGAAGACATAGCTGACATTGGAACACAAGTGGCCAATCAAGAAGATCAACCTCATTCCCACGCTACTAATCTGCAACAGAATGATGTTCAACCTGAGCAACGTGCTAATAATGTTGTTGACATACAAGCAACCGAAGAAACTACCCCTATCAACCTTGATAGTTTTGAACCTCATGGTGAGGAGACACTTGCTAAGGCTAATATAGCAGTCTCTACCTCTCCCATTGGTGATAATGAGGAACAACCCTAGATTAGTTGTTTAGGCTTTTGTTTTCTTTGTTGTTTTGAAATTTTTCTGTTTTTTTCAGCATATCTCTGGTAATAGCTTTTGAATCATTATTCTCTATTGTATTATCTTTCTGAATTTAATGACAAAGGGGGAGAATTTGAATGAATTTAACTTGGAGAATTTGAATGAATTTAACTTGTTTTTATGCTTATCTTATCATGTATACTGGAAATTGAATCTGAAATTTGAAATTGAAATGAATTATGAATTCTATAATTTAGGGGGAGTTTTAAATAAGAGTTATTATAAAGTTATGTTTTAATTTTGAAATGTAAACTCAAAGTTAAATTGTATGTTTGTCATTTAATCAAAAAGGGGGAGATTGTAAGATATATGCCTCTTTGACTATAATTTTGATATAACTTCCAAACATACAATGTATATGCATTATCTGATTAATCTAATAGTTTGGGTTGAGATACATTTCAGGAAAGAATCAAACACTACACTTGGAAAAATCTTGGATCTCAAGCAATCAAGCAAAGATTCATCATATCATACAAGGCTTGAAGATTATGTGTAAATTTGTCTATTGTTCATAGTGTTTATTAGTTAGATTCATCATTATGATTTCACACATCTAATATTTTTCCAATTAAAACTGAAATAATAAAATAAGTGTGTTAATCAATCAATTGGTTAATCGATTTTCTGATTCATAGAACAAAGTTTTCACTAAGTTAATCGATTGGTAAATCAATTGGTTAATCGATTTTCTGATTCATAGAACAAAGTTTTCACTGAGTTAATCGATTAGCAAATCGATTACTTAATTGTTTTTATCAGACCTGTGTTCTATGATTAAAAGAAATCTATTGGACAATCGATTGGTATACTTTTCTTAAGTTACAAGCTTTTTACTAATCAATTAGTTAATCGATTTACTAATCAATTAGTTAATGGATTGCATGAAAGAATTAGTTCATCATTTATCAGAAACATATTGCATAATCGATTGGCACATCGATTTTAATTAAATGTCTGAGTTATAGGGAGAAATTAGCCCATTGCCAAATCGATTATGTTAATGAAAGTGAATCGACTGAGTAATCGATTGTTTGATCTCGCATTTTGAACAAAAAAATAATAATCGATTTTTCAATCGACTCTGATATGAATTGAGTATCAGTTTCTGATATATGCATTAACAAAAATCGATTAGCAAATCGATTAGTTCATCTATTTCAACAAAAACAAGAAACGCGAAATCGATTAGGAAATCGATTGATCTGGTAATACGCATTAATAAAATCGATTGGGAAATACACTTTGAGAACAATTGTTGCTGCTCACAAACATTATTGGCAAATACTTAGTGTGAGAATTCATTGTGATTGAATCAAGTGTTTTTAGTCTTTTGAAAGAACCATCTTTGTAAAAGAAAGAGAGTGCAAATCCAGTATTGTGAAACTGGTGGTT
The DNA here is from genome assembly GCA_037974875.1 of Cicer bijugum. NCBI lineage: Eukaryota > Viridiplantae > Streptophyta > Magnoliopsida > Fabales > Fabaceae > Cicer > Cicer bijugum. Next base: position 673,942 of record JBBPBT010000850.1, on the reverse strand, counting down.
ATCTTTTAGAGGGTGTGTGATCATCTAAAAGAGATCTCAATCTGATCTTGCTAGAGCTGGGTGATTAGTTCTTATGGATAGATTGGTTGTTGTTGTAGATTGATGTTGATTTAGATGTATAGGCATTGAAGTGCTGGAAAGTCTGTAAACATACTCAAATCATTTCTAGTAAAGGCTGGAATCAATAAGTGATTTCGGGACTGGATGTAGACTATCGAATAGATAGTCGAAACAGTATAAAAATCTCAGTTTTGAATAAGTTTTGAATCTATTATTGTTAAAATGGAATTAATATTAAACAAGTTGGTTTTAATATTAAGTTCATCACTTAGGAAGGAATTGGATAATCTAGTTAATAATATTGTGTACAACTTCCTAAGGATAGAGGCCATTCCACCAACACTAAATGTTAGTCCAATGAAACAAAGAAACCAATTGGATGCACAAGATTTGTTCGAAACCCTAATTGGAGAAGAATAACCCTAGGGAGGATGAAAATAAGCTAAATGTTAATCCAATGACACAAATGAACTTATTGGATGCATAAGACTGGTTAAAAACCTTAATTGGACAAGAGTAAGCATAGGGAGGACGAAAATGACTTAAATATTCATCCAATGACACAAACACACCAATTCGATGCCCAAGATTTGAGAAAAACCCTAATTGGACACAAATAAGCCTAGGAAGGACGAAAATGACTTAAATGTTAATCAAATGACACAAACACACCAATTTGATGCTCAAGATTGGTTAAAAAACTTAATTTGACTAGAATAACCCTAGGAAGGACGAAATTGACCTAAATGTTATTCCAATGGCCCAAACACACCTATTTGATGCACAAGATTGGTTTAAAACCCTAATTGGACAAGAATAAGCATAGGGAGGACGAAAATGACATAAGTTTTAATCCAGTGACACAAACACACCTATTGGATGCACAAGATTTGTTAAAAACACTAACTACACAATAATATGCCTAGGGGGCACGAAAATGACCTAAATGTTAATTCAATGATAGAAACACATCTATTGGATGCATAAGATTGGTTAAAAGCCCTAATTAGACAAGAATAAGCCTAGGGAGCACGAAAATGATTTAAATGTTCATCCAATGACACAAACGCACCTATTGAATTCACAAGATCGGTTAAACTCCCTAATTAGACAAGAATAAGCCTAGGGAGGACGAAAATAATAAAAATCTTAATCCAATGACACAAATGAACTTATTGGATGCACAAGATTGCATAAAAACCCAAATTGGACTAGAATAAGCCTAAGGAAGATGAAAATGACCTAAATGTTAATCCAATGACAAAAACACATCTATTGGATGCACAAAATTGGTTAAAAACTGTAGTCGGACAAGAATAAGCCTATGGATGAGGAAAACGAGTTAAATGTTCATCCAATGACACAACCACACCAATTGGACGTACAAGATTGGTTAAAAATCCTAACTCGATAAGAATAAGTTTATGGAGGACAAAAATGACACAAATGAACTTATTGGATGCACCAGATTGCTTAAAAATCCTAATTGGACTAGAATAAGCCTAAGGAGGATTAAAATGACCTAAATACTAATCCAATGACAAAAACACAGCTATTGGTTGCACAAGATAGGTGAAAAACCCTAATTGGACCAGAATAAGCCTAGGAAGAACGAAGATGACCCAAATAATAATCCAATGACACAAACGAACTTAACGGATGCACAAGATTGCTTAAAACCCTAATTGGACTAGAATAAGCCTAGGGAGGTCGAAAATGACCTAAATGTTATTCCAATGACACAAATCAACTTAGTGGATACGCAAGACTATATAAATACCCGAATTGGACTAGAATAAGCCTAGGGAGCACCAAAATGACCTAAATCTTCATTGAATGACACAAACATACCTATTGGATACACAAGATTGGTTAGCACCCCGATTTGGACAGGAAAAATCCTACGGAGGACGAAAATGACCTAAATGTTAATCCAATGACATAAACACACCAATTGGATGCATAAGATTGGTTAAAAACCCTAATTGGATGCATAATATTGGTTAAAAACCCTAATTGGACAAAAATGACCTAAATATTAATCCACTGAACAGATGAACTTATTGGATGCGCAAGACTAGATAAAAACCCGAATTGGACTAGAATAAGCCTAAGGAGAACGAAAATGACGTAAATGTTAATAAAATGACACTAACACCCCTATTGGATGCACAAAAATGGTTAGAACCCCTATTTGGAGAAGAATAACCCTAGGGAGGATGAAAATGACCTAAATGTTAATCCAAAAACACAAATGAACTTATTGGATATACAAGATTGGTCAAAAACCCTAATAGGACAAGAGTCAACATAGGGAGAACGAAAATGACTTAAATGTTCATCAAATGACACAAACACACCCATTTGATGCACAAGATTTGTTAAAAACCCTAATTAGACAAGAATAAGCCTACGAATGACAAAAATGACATAAATATTAATCCAATGACACAAACACACCAACTCGATGTACAAGATTGGTTATAAACCCTAATTGGACAAGAATAAGCCAAGGAAAGACGAAAATGACCTAAACACATCTATTGGATGCACAAGATGTGTTAAAAACCCTAATTGGATAAGAATAATCATAGGGATGACAAAAATGACCTGAATGTTAATCTAATGACACAAACACACCTATTGAATGCACAAGATTTGTTAAAAACCATAATTGGACAAGAATAAGTTTAGGGAGGAGGAAAATGCCTTAAATGTTAATCCAACGGCCCAAACACACTTATTGGATGCACAAGTTTGGTAAAAACCCTAATTGGAGAAGAAGAACCCTAGGGAGGACGAAAATAACCTAAATAATTACTTAATGAAACAAACACTCCTATTGGATGCACTTGGTTAAAAACCCTAATTGCACAAGAATAAGCCTAGGGAAGACAAATGTCACCTAATTGTTCATCCAATGACATAAACACACTTCTTGGATGCACAAGATTGGTTAAAAACTCTAATAGGACTAGAATAAGCCTAGGGGGATGAAAATGACGTAAATGTTAATCCAATGAGACAATCACACCTATTGGATGCACAAGATTGGTTAAAAATCCTAAATGGAAAAGAATAAATCCAGGGAGGTCGAAAATGACCTAAATGTTAATCCAATGTCACAAACACATCTATTGGATGCACAAGATGGGTTAAAAACCCTAATTGGACAAGAATAAGCCTAGGGAAGACAAAAATGACTTAAATGTTAATCAAATGACACAAACACACCGATTGAATAATAAGATTGGTGAAATATCATAATTGGACATGAATTAGCATAGGAGGACGAAAATGACAAAAATGTTAATCCAATACCCCAAACACACCTAGTGGATGCACAAGATTTATTATAAACCCTAATTAGACAATGATAAGCCTAGGGAGGACAAAAATGATCTTAAGGTTAATCCAATGATACAAACACACCAATTGGATGCACTAGATTGCTTAAAAACCCTAATTGGACAAGAATAAATCGAGGGACGATGAAAATGACCTAAATGTTAATCCAATGACACAAATGAACTTATTGGATGCACAAGACTGACTAAAAACCCTAATTGGAGAAGATTCAGCATAGGGAGGACGAAAATGTCTGAAATGTTCATCCAATGACACAAACACACCAATTTGACTCATAGGATTGGTTAAAAACCCTAATTGGACAAGAATAAGCCAAGGACTTATATGTTAATCCAATGACACAAACACACCTATTGGATGAACAAGATAAGTAAAAAATCCTAATTGTACAAGAATAAGCCTAGGGAGGACGAAAATGACCTAAATGTTCATCTAATCACACAAACAAACAAATCGAATACACTAGATTGGTTAAAAACCCAAATTAGACTAGATTAAGCCTAAGGATGACAAAAATGATGTAAATGTTAAACCAATGACACAAACACACCAATTGGATACACAAGATTGGTTAAAAACCCTAATTGGACAAGGATAAGCCTAGGGAGAATGAAAATGACCTAAATGTTAATCCAATGACACAAATGAACTTATTGGATGCAGAAGATTGCGTAAAAACCCTAATTGGACTAGATTAAGCCTAAGGAGAATGAAAATGACCTAAATGTTAATCTAATGACACAAACACATCTATTGGATGCACAAGATTAGTTATAAACCCTAATTGGACAAGAATAAGCCAAGGGAGAACGAAAATGACTTAAATGTTTATCCAATGACACAAACACACCTATTGGATGACAAGATTGGTTAAAAACCCTAATTGGACAAGAATAATAATAGGGAGGACGAAAATGACCTAAATGTTAATAAAATGACACAAACACACCTATTGGATGCACAAGATCGGTAAAAAAAAAAACCCTAATTGCACCAGAATAAGCCTAGAGAGGACGAAAATGACCTAAATGTTCATCCAATGACACAAACACACATATTGGATGCACTAGATTGGGTAAAAATCCTAATTGGACTAGAATAAGCCTAGGGAGGACGAAAATAACCTAAATGTCAATCTAATGACACAAATGAACTTATTGGATGCACAAGATTGCTTAAAAACCCTAATTGGACTAGAATAAGCCTAAGGAGGACGAAAATGACGTAAATGTTAATCCAATGACACAAACACACCTATTGGATGCACAAGATTGACTAAAAACCATAATTTGACAAGAATAAGCCCAGGGAGGACGAAAGTGACCTAAATAATAAACTAATGACACAAACACACCAATTGGATGCACAAGATTGGCTTAAAAAACCGAATTGGAGAAGAATAACCCTAGGAAGGACGAAAATGACCTAAATGTTAATCCAATGACACAAATACACCTCTTGGATGTACAAGCCATGGAATACCTCAATTTCTTCATGAGCAGGATCAGAGATAGAATCAACATCTCCCATCATAACCATGTTTTCATGTTCTTCACCTTCATCAGAGACATCCCATGTTTCCATAAGACCTTTCTTCTTAGGCATGAAGTATTTCATGTAGGGCTTTCCTTTATGAATTTTAGGACATTCTAATTTGAAATTACATGATTCCTTGCATTCATAGCAAATGAGCTTTCTTTTTTCTAGCTTTTAACTTACTTCTCTACTATTTTGGGATCGTTTGAAATCTCTTTAAGAAAGGAATTATTTATGTTGTTCCACATGTGCTGGATTTTTCTTTAGATAAATAATAACTCTTCATCATCTAAAACTTCATATGATCTTCACATTCACTTTCCTCTGAGTCTTGAGTTGCTTGTAGAGCCTTAACACTTGACTTCATTCCCTAGTATTTGAGAGACAAGGATTTAGGCTTTTTCTTGGGCTTAACTTCAACGTGGTTAATCTCATGGGATCTAAGTTAACTCATTAGCTCTTCTTGAAGTAGTTTGTTTAGATCCTTGGCTCTTCAATAGTTGTTATCTTTGGTCTCCACAATTTCTGAAGACTTTTGGAAGTCGTTTTGTGTGGTCGGAAGTAGTGTGGCTCCTCTAGATAACCTTCAATCATGAAACTAGAATTTGGAATCTAGAAAACATTTTTTCAATGTCTTTTTCTTCTTCCATTTGAAAGAGTTCATACTTTCTAACGAGCATATGATCTTTGTCTTCACATACTTGTTTTATTCCTTTGTAGTTCGAAACTAGAGCATCAAATATATCCATAGTTGTTTCTTGGTTGTTGCATTTTTCAAACTCCTTGAAGGTGACACATTCTTCATGAAGGCTTTGGCTTTATGATGCATTTTCTATTGTTTCTTTTGGTCAATTTTGAAGTTCTTTCTCGATATTTTAATACCTGCAACATTTTTTGTAGCCTCACAACCATCTTCGGGTATGTCCTATAGTTTCGGATCATGAGAGATGTAGAAACTTCTAGGTTTGACTTTCTAGTACTTAAATCTCTCTCCATCAAATAGGGAAGACATGTTAACATTCCCACGTATAATTTCTTCACCATCAAGTTGTGATACCAGTAGTAAATGACATGTTAAACAGTTTTACTGATTTAAGGCAATAATAAGACAAATAACGTAGATGTAAAAACAATACAAAGGATTTTATTCTAGTTCACCACCATCTTGGTAGCTACATCCACTCCCCTCACATGAAAGGATTTATCCACTAATTCCAAACCATGAATTACACAACATCTGACCCTACAAGTTAATCTTCTCAAAGCTTCATATACCTACATAATTTTTAGGGCAATCTACACTTTGACCCTACAAGTCAAGTCTTCTCTACACAACCTAAAACCTAAAAATTGGTTAGAGGAAAACTAAAGCCACTACTGGGTTAGGTTACAAATGAGTGACACTATTACTATTTTGCTTCTATTAAGCATATTTGTTACAATGATTACACAATCAATAAAGCATTAAGTGTAAGACCCTCAATTTTGAAATCCTAAATTATACAATTTTAGGGTATTTTGTGTTGAATTTCTTTAGGCTTTTAGCCCAATGTATTTAGTGAGTTAAATGACAAAAATATATTTTTGGAAATTGAATTAAAATTATTAGTCGAAGAATTATGTATTTATGTTACAAAGAATTTAATATCGGGCTGTTTTGTTAAAAATATCTATGTTTGCGGATAATTTTATCTGTCATTTGAGTTGCGACGAGAGTAGATATTTTTATCCAAATAGTGTCAGACATGTGTGATGTGATGTGGTGTGTATTAAGTAACATACATATATGTTACAAAGGAAAAAAGAAAAGGAAAGTAAGGAAACAGAGAAACAGTTGAAAATGAAAAATGTTTCCTCCCTCCCTCGCGACCATTTCTTCTTCTTCCTTCTTCGTTTCACTTCCTTTTTCTTTCTTTTGCATCAAGAAAAGAAACCCAAGGCTGGTGGGTGAGAAAGAAAAGAGCTCCCAACTTTCTTCTTCTTCTTTGATTCGAAAACGAAGAAAAACGGTGTTAAGCGTTTTCAAAACCGTCAATCACAAACCTCCATTTTTCTTCAAAATTTGAGTTTCGTTTTGAGAAGTGAAATAAGAAAATGTTGCTCACATCAACGCTACAATGCTACTAATCCAACTATGGAAGCGACATCGCGAGCAGAAAATTTATTGGAATTAATTGCGATGCAGTAATCGCTTGATAAAGCTATTGTTAAGGTAAGGGCTCCTTCCAAATTTCGAGTTTGCATATAGGAATCTATATGTGTATTGTGGAAGATGAATTTTAATTTGATTTATAAGTGTGTGGGGAAATTGAATTTGGTGGTTTATGTTTGAAAATGCGGAGTTTTGAATTTGGTGATTTATGGTTGAAATTGTGGAGATTAAATTTTGTTATTAATGTTTGAAAATTTTGGAGATTGAATATGGGTGATTTAATTTGAATTTGGGGAGAATTAAAATTAATTTGATTATGTGTTCATAAATGATATTATAAATGTTTTATGTGTTTGAGGTATATTTGTGGAAAATGAATTTACTTTAATTTATGTGAGAATTGGTGGGAAATGAATTTAGTTCAATTTATGTGTGGATTGAAGTTGGAGATGTGTTTTATGTGTGGATTTGTGAAAAATGAATTTAAGGTGATTTAAGTGTGGTTGAGGAAACCGTTTTGATGTATTTGAGAGGTGATTTGTGGAAATTAATTTGGTGTAAAATTATGTTTGAAATTGTGGAAATTAATGGTTGAATTATGATGGGTGAATGGTTGAATTAAATTAGAGGTGGTTAATGGGTGAATTTGTAGAGATTAATTTGGATGTGATTATGGGCTCATATTGATATTATGAATGATTGTGGTGTGATTATGTGTGATGTTGTGGTGATTATGTGTGATGTTGTGGTGATTATGTGTTTAAAACTGTTATATGTATGTTTAAGGTACGTTCAGATGTTAAGTGGTGACCGCAACGGGCCACAATGTTTTAAGTGGTGACCGCGATGAGCCACGATGTTAAGTTGTGACCGCGATGGGCCACGGGATGGTTCCACGAGTGGAGTGGTTCATCTTATCCTTACGAGGATTTAACTATGGTGTTTGTCCGTTAGAGACTACACCCTAATAAATTGTGTTTATCCATGAGAGACTGCACTGGTGTTTGTCCGTGAGAGACTACACCCTAGAATATTGTGTTTGTTCGTGAGAAACTGCACTAGTGTTTGTCCGTGAGAGACTACACCCTAGTAAATTGTGTTTGTCCAAGAGAGAATGCACTAGTGTTTGTCCGTGAGAGACTATACCCCAGTAAATTTTGTTTGTCCGTGAGAGACCACACCTTAGTAAATTGTGTTTGTCCGTGAGAGACTGCACTGGTGTTTATCCGTGAGAGACTACACCCTAGTAAATTGTGTTTGTCCGTGAGAGACCGCACTGGTGTTTGTCCGTGAGAGACTACACCCTAGTAAATTGTGTTTGTCCGTGAGGGACTACACTAGTGTTTATCCATGAGAGACTGAACTCGTGTTTGTCCGTGATAGAGTGCACTCGTGTTCGTTCATGAGGAACTATACGTTTAGGATTTAGGCCTCTCGCGTGGGGTTTTTTTTGGAATGGAAGTTATTATACCCTAGTAAGACATGTGATAGGCTACACTTTAATAAATCGTGTGGGCCTATGATAGGTGGAACCTTGGTAATTAGTATTGGTCTGTGAGAGACTGTACAATTACGATTTTTGCCTTTTGGGGAGAGTTTTAGTTGGAATTCCGGAATTCATGCATTTTGGGCATATACGCATTGCATTAGGGTGCTTGGCACGCGAGTCATGTTATATATATTGTGATGCTGGTATATGTATGCTCAATTGTGGTTGTGATTGTGCCCTAATTGGTAAGTGTGATTATTTGGATTTGTGTGTAAGTGTTGATTGATTTCGAAACCATTTCAAAGTTGACTTGTCCTATCTCGTATCTGACTAAATCCTATCTCGTATTCAAATACAATTGTGCTGATTTTGCTACTGATTTATGAATTAGCACTGCATTCGAATACAAGGATGTGGTATTCGAATACGATAGTGCAGTTTTGTTAAAACTTCATTTTTCAACTTTGATTATGCATGTTTGGCATATGAAAACCCTTTCAAAGAGTATGCAAAGTTGAAAGGTTATTTTGTGCATTTAAAATTTAAATGCTATGTGATATTTGTTAATTTCGGTTGATGACCTTTATAATTATTGTAGAAATTTGGGCTTTGCCCTCAGAGGAGAATCAGGATCATCTGACCGGTTAGTACCCTAGAGATGGGAAGGTAGTTAGGCATACCTGACCGATGTTGTGTTAGAAGGATCTTGCAGGACGCATAGAGATCACTCGGTTTGTATAGTTTTTGTAGCATGATCTAATAAGGTGGTCGTGTACAGGCTAGTTTTCCTTCTTTTGCGGATGTATTTATTTCAATTTGGAAGACTGTACCTTTACCTCATATTGTCAACTTGACTTTTATTTTGATGGGTCCTTGTACCACTTTTTGATGCGACGTTGGGAATTTTAAATTCTTGGGGTATGAACTATGTCTGATAGGTTTCATAGCCCCGATGTATTATGTTGTTTAAATACATTGGGTTTGTATTTCAAAAACTATTTCTGCTGCTTTTAATTATTTGTTGACTTTTGTCATTATGTTAAGACTTAAATATTTTATCCAAAAGTCTGTCTTTCTTAACTTCAGAAATTCGATTTTTGTTTAAAAAAAATACACTTGCGCTGTTAAAAATCGGGGCGTTACATTAAGCACTAAATAATATAAAGTTCAATGCTAGAACTTAAAACCTTTAAACAATGAAAACTTAGAAAATTGAGCTCTTGAGGTTTTTCTGAATAAATTTTGTTTTTAGGATTTATGAGTTTATTGTTATGCTTTTCTTTTGAAGCCTTGATCCACTATTTATAGACAAAAATAGGGTTTCAGTTAAGTCCTTTGTGAATTCAAAATCGTATTTTTATTCCAGCTTGGTCAATAGACATTCCTTTCAAATATAATTTTGATTGATACAATCTTGATAATATGACCATTAGGCAATTATTTACTTCCCAATCAAAACTGAACAATTCTTCTAGAAAGATATTGTGCATATCTATTTAGATGATGTTTGGAAATTATTTAGCCAAGTCTTCCTTCATACGCTTGATTGGATTAGGGCCAAAACAAATCAGGGCTTGTTCTTGGAACTTCTAAAGTAAGAATAAAACTAAAGTCCAATTTAGTATTTTTCTCACTCTATTAGAGCTTTTGACCTTTCATTAGTGTCGTTGACTTTTATTCTTCATAGTCATTTACTTGATTGTTGGTATCAAATGTTGTGATGCTTGAATAAGCATAGTTAGAGGTAGATGCAAAGTTGCATGACTTAGAATTAGTGGCAGGAACAACTTACTTTTGTTGCATTATCAAAGTTAATGCAACTTCAAAGTGTGTTGCGTATCACAGGCAATAGTCTACAACGAGATGTAGTATTCAAAGTCATCAAAATATATGCTTTAGATGTAGATATTGATAGTGACTTAAAACTTCAAAGGCATGCTCAAAAATACTACTCATTAGAGGAATCCTACAATTATTATTCATAAAAGGCGTCCTACTTGTACTATGCATCATAGGCATCCACCAATTACTTTTCATTAGAGGCATCCTACAATTATTGTTCATCAGAGGCATGATGCAGTTATTGTTCATATGAGACATCCTACAATTACTATTTGTCATAAGCCTAAAAACTCCAAAGGCACATTCAATCTTTCAAAGGCATAAAAATTCCAAAGACACATTGAATCTTAAAATGCATACTGGATCTTTAGAGGCAGAAGCACAAACTCATCAAAGGCATGCAAACTAGATGCACACTTCAGTCTTCAGAGGCAGATCCAATAGCACACTATTAGAGGCAAATTCAAGTACTTTTCTAGAACATGCATTTATTCGATTATGAGGATTGTGTTAATTGATTTGATTTTGCTTCCGCTGACTTTTTTACATCCTATGGTCACTTCATATGGTTTCGTGTTCTATTTATTACACACTTAATGAAATCATTAGTACAATAAATGGTTCTCAAAAAGTACCTTTGTTAACATTAAACCACAAAGTTGAAATGTTCAAGGGACTGACTTGGTTGCAACACGAACCTTCATGCTTAATTAGAACATTAGAGCATTAAATTGTTCCTACAAACGATTTTGTTATCATCAAAATAAGTGAGCGACGTATTTCTTCAAATCAACTTGTTTCCAACAATTTGCACATTTTATCTTATACACGTGTTGCAGAAGAAGTTGACTTATATAACAAAAAAATGAAGATAAAATCTAGCTTTCTTTAATCAACTTATACTTTTTCTGGTATATGAGACAATTCATTTTCCAATATTTGGTCCATCCTAATTGGTAGTGAACATTTCCTTTGTAACTCATTTTGCCAACTTAAATGCAAGAGGACATGGCTTGAACTCATTCTTGCACATGTGCTACTCAATTTTAGTAGGTTTTAAGTTCATTTCTTATATAGACCATTAACATACCCTTCCATATGTGACTATAATCATCCAACAACTCTTGTCAGACCAAGTCAACGGTCAACTCTTGACCAATAAGAATTTCTAATTTATCATAGTTCTCAATGTATCTAATAATATGAAGTACATATCATCATAATGTGAACGATCGTTTCATAAACTTTCATGATCACAAGATTGAAGTAACCAACATTTAAGGAATCGACTTGATGCTTCTTACAACTACCTTTTAGTCATAATAGGAGTAGGTTATTCAAGACTCGATTGTTCTAAATTATACAACTTACATCAAATTTTGAGGACCATCCTCAAATTTCGCTACCATTCATGAAAACATTGTATGTCTTATGTTTAGAAGAATTCCCCCACTGAATCATGTTTTATAACTATAAACAAAGATAAGTGGATATGACACAAATGAATTGGGCATGTCAACATGAAAACAATTTCAAAATTATCCAAATTAGATCTTGTTAGAAGCTTGCCAAAAATCAATTTTGACAAAGATAAAGTATGTGAAGCATGTGCTAAAGGAAAACAAGTCCAGAGTCATTTCCATTTAAAAGATTTTATTTCAACTCAAAAATCTCTTAAACTACTTCACATTGATCTCTTTGGTCCTATCAAAACTACAAGTCTAGGAGGAGTAAGATATGGCTTTGTAATTTCTGATGATTTTTCAAGATACACATGGGTGTTATTCTTCTTCTTCTTCTTTGGACATAACAAAGAGAACATGTTATTCCTTTCCTCTGATTCATCCTTTTATTTTGTTTCCTTTTGATCCTCTTGCTTCCTCTGATGTATAGCTCAACATAGCGAAGGGTGCTTGTTGTTCCTTTCCTCTAATTTGTCTGCTTCTTCTGGTGACTTCCTTTGGTCACTTTCTTTAGTGGTATCCTCTAGTGGTATCATCTGGGGGTATCCTTTGGTGGTATCATATGGTTGTATCCTCTAGTGGTATCATTTAATCGTATCATTTGGTGGTTTCCGCTGGTGGGCGCGCTTCCTTTGATCATTGGTGCTTCCTAATTTTGGGTGCTTCCTTTAATTCTAGGTGCTTCTAACATCTTTTCTACATACTCAATTGAATTATTAGTGCATTAAATTGTTCCCACAAAATAACTTTTATTATCATCAAAACAAGGTAAAGAATTGTTCTCCCAACCATCCTAGTTCTAACAAGAAGAACTACTCCAATTTGTGAAAAACTAAGTCTAGACTCTTGTCCCCAATCCTCAAAATGAAACAATTATTGGCACAAGATGAGTGTTCACGAACAAACTAGAACAAACTAGATGAAGAAGAAAAAGTAATAAGAAATAAAAAATAAATAAAAAAGACTTGTGACCTAAGGCTATAATCAACAAGATGGTATTGATTGTGATGAAACATTTTCTCCAGTTGCAAGGTTAGAAGCTATAAGAATCCTTCTTGCATATGCATCTCATAAGCTTACTAAACTCTTTCAAATAGATGTTAAAAGTTCCTTCTTAAATTTCCTTCTAAATGAACAAGTATATGTTCATCAGCCTCTTGGTTTCGAAGATAAGAAAACCAAACCATGCCTTTAAGCTAACTAAAGCTCTATACAGACTGAACCAAGCTCCTAGAGCCTGATATGAAAGACTAGGTTCTTTTTTAATCCAACATGGTTTTTCCATAGGTAAGATTCATACTACACTCTTTAGAAAAACTGATTTATTAATAGTTCAATTGTATGTTGACGATGGTATTTTTGGATCAACAAATGATAAAATGTGTGAAAAATTTTTAAATCTCATGTGAAGTGAATCTGAAATAAGCATGATGGAAGAATTGGGATATTTTCTTGGTTTGCAAATCAAACAATATGAAAATGAAATTTTTATTTGTCAAGAAAAATATATCAAAGATCTTCTAAAAAAATACAAAATTAATGAACCCGAAAAACTAACAACTCGCATGCATCCATCTTCAAATTTGGACAAAGATGAACAAGAAAAATCTATTTGTGAAAAAGAATACAAAGAAATATAAGTCATTGCTATATCTAACTACAAGCAGATCATATATTGTTTTTGCAATAGGATTATGTGCTAGATTTCAATCTCTATCTAAAGAATCTCATCTATCTGTTGTAAAAAGAATTTTTTCGATATCTTGTTAGTAGTTTTGTTTTTGGCCTTTGCTATATCAAAGAAACTTATGTAGCCAACAGTGATGTTGATTATGCTGGAGATAAAATTGAAAGAAAAAGCATAAGTGGTGCATGTCAATTTCTTATCAACAAAATACAATTACCTTCTCAACAACTGAAGGTGAATATGTCTTAACTGCAAATTGTTGGTCTCAAGTCTTATGGATCAAAAACCAACTTAAAGACTTTTCTGTAAGTTAAACAAATATTCCAATTTACTATGATAATACAAGTGCATTAAATTTATAAAAAAAAAAAAACCATTCAATATTCAAGATCAAAACATATTGAAATAAAACATCATTTTATTAAAGATCATGTTATCAAGAAAGAAGTTGAATTAATTTTTGTTAGCACCAAAAATCAACTTGTTGGTCGTTTCCTTCTTCTTTGCATCACTTTCCTTTCCATGCAAGTTTTATTAAATTTTAAAAATCATAAATTAAAATTACAAAATATGGAAAGAAGTAACGACTCCTTTCATTGTCCAAAAAAAGGCTATTGTAGCCTAATCATAGCCTACTTTTCTCTTTCCCATTATCACTAGCCACTTCTAAACCACCCACTCATATAACTCTCATGCGTGTCACTCTCTCCATCATCTCTTCCCAAAAAACATGCTTCTTCTACCTCAATCTTCCTTCATCAAAACCATTGTTTTCCTTTTTTTCTGAACTTTACATTTGTTTTTCTCTCCTCTTTCTCAAACTCCATGGCTCTTACTAAATCATCTGCAAGGAAAAAAACCCAAATCTAAAAACTATAACACCTTCACCATCTCGTCCAAAATTTAACAATGTAATTTGTATTCTCCCAATCCTCGCTACTTGGCACCCCATCATCCATTTGTGATAACTCGGAACATTTCTCATCCAATCTTTTAAAAGCTTTTCAAAACATTATTGCACTTTTAAGCATTAAGTTAAGTTCCCCCTAGTGGGAACATCCAATTGCACATTAGACATGTCTTCTCTCCTTGTTTCGTTAATGCAAGATCTAAACATATCAATATGATAGGAGATGCACAAACATATCTTACCACATTCCTAATATTGCTAATTGAAGAATCCATTTTTCCCTTTTAATCCATCGTTGACCATAAGATTTAAAATGTGGACAACACTCAACATGCATATGATCTTCTTTTAATGGATGTCAATTTCAATTCTCCATTCTACTTATCAAGTAAGAGATAACAACATCATTTGAACAAGCATTTTAGATTGTGATGGTAAAAACTCTACCTATTTGCCTGCCCTCAAAACATTTATCGTTTTTCTACCAATTGTTTCTTCTCTTTAACTCGTAATTGGACATAATTGAGAATCATTTTATACAACGTCCAATCTTGATCAATGAAATGTGCATTTGACAAAGCTAATTAAATTTTGGATAGATGTCCAACAATCGATTGTTAGACTAACACCTTGCAATCCTGTATTAAATATACTTTTTAACTTATGCTTCTCATCCGTGAAAACATCCCAACAATCTCTAGCAATTGCAATCCTTCAAGGAATTGAGAATCTAGGTTGCACAAAACTCATGAATAAACGAAATCCCTCTCCCTCAACAAAGTTGAAAGCCCACTCGTCCACAATCGCTATCCTTGCTAAAGCTTGCCTACATGAATCAACATCAAAATGAACACTAGCAAGAGCACTATCAGTTCATTTCCCATCTTTTTTCAACTGTTCAACTGTAAGAGTTTTTTAGTAGGATCAAGAGACTCTTAAAGAAAATTTTTTACATTGATTAAGATAATAAGATTTTAGATTTCTTGTACCATTTCTATGAGAATTAGCCAGATATGCTACCCCAAACCAATTACACTTAGCTCTATCATTAATTGAATTATCAACTTTTGTAAAATGTTGCCAACACCAAGATCTAGGTCTACAAGATTTTCTCATACCTGAATCACCTGCCGATGAAATCATGAGTTCATTAAGCATGTGAAAGGAGATCTACAAAAAAGCACATCTACAAAAGAAGAACAAAATTGAGCTTCAACTGAAATTATGTGGCTGAATTAATTTAACAATATCTTGAGTTTCCGAAGTCCAATTGAGGTGGTCTTTGATGCATTGAAAAGATATCATTTCCTACAATTTATATTCCATGCATCTTCACCAAATTCAGCTGCTATCAAGGTCAAAAATGGGCTGGAAGTTGACTATAATTTTTGTGGTGTTGTTATTGTTTTATGGAGTTCATTAGAATAATAACTAAATAAAATTAATAGGCCCAAACAAATAGAGTTGCTAAAAAAATTTATCACGACTTTTCATCGATTGTTTTGTAACTATTTTCAAATTAAAACTAGACAAGACATTTTTAAAAAAGTTAATGTACCCACTAGGATTAATATTAAATTATTGTGACTTTTCTTTTCTACTACCAATCAGTCCATGGAGTCCATGGTTGTGTCTCTTATATGTAGAAATGACATATTTAGAAAAATAAAAAATATTTTTTTTTGACAATTGTGAGTGAGATTTTCTCCTCTTTGAATTTTTGGAGTAGCATGCACTTGTTTGAATTTTATAAATGACTTCTTTCCATTGTGGCAATTCCTATTGACTTATCAATTATCTTAATTGTGGCGTTTTTCTTACCATATATTTTTCCAAATTCACCTTTAGTTATTTTAATATTCTCCCTTTTTAATTTCTCCATATTTTGTTATTTTCGTTTTTTAATGTTTTAATTTTTATAATGTTTTTGTTCGTCGTCAGTTGGTATCAAAGCTTAGATTCGCATTTGTTGTTAAAAAAAAATGCTCATTTTTCTTAGACATTGTTTGCAAAGTTTAATTTTATTATTGGTTCATCATAGAAGACAAACTAAGGAAAATATTTTCTTTACTAGATGTTTTGTGAATAATAAGATATGCAGTTTGGTCATTGATAGAAAATATTGAATCAATATGATTAGTAAATCATGGTTGAAAAATTAGGACTTCTGATTTTAGAACATCCTTAACCTTACTCACTTGAAAGCCTTGAGGGTCCATAAATCAAACACATGATAAAGGCAATTCAAGTACCGGTAAATTGGCTAATGCAAGTTATCATGGAACGAGTATGTGAGGTGGATTACCTGAACATGGAGATGACAACGAGTCCATGATCAACAATTTTTTTGTTTATGTGTGAGAGAACGTGAGAAACTACCTCTATTTCATTTCTGATTGTTAGGTGTTTAGCATCAATGGGGCAATTACAATATATAATGAAAAGAGATAGGAACTTCTCCCTTCATGGTATTAAATCAATGGACTCACATACCCATCATTGCAAGTCTCATAAACCCCTCCAAATCCATCCACTATTATAAGTACTTCATAATGATAACAGTTATTCCAAGTTCAATAACAATGATCACATGGGAGGTTGAGTACCTTAACTGATTTGAGTTAAGTGATTGAAGAAATTAAAACTAAAAAAACGTGAGTTCAGACCCTAATGAAGAAGAAAATACTAAATTTATATATTAACATACCCTATTAAAAAAAAATAACAGTGATCATATATAATTACTATACTAGAACACAATAATCCAACAATTTCTGAAGTATGATACAAAAATGTTTAGATTTAAAAAAACAGATTGGTTAAATACTTCAATACTTGCTAGAATTACTTTAGAATTGGTATTCATATAGCCTTATTATCCATTTCCTTTCTGAATTATATGTTAAGCATTTCCAATATATACATAGATCCATCAAAACTCATATTCACTAGTTAACCCCTTCTACTTCGTTGAGCAGTAGGGGGCAAATTTTGTGATGGACCAGTAGGAAGCTTTTGTCCGGTCTCTAATTCAATCCTTCTTTTGAGCTCTCTAAGTATACGAATTTGTCCCAACTTCTCAGGAGACAATTTGTCCCAATAAATTCCTGTATTAAAGAAGTTGAGTTAGAACCTATTTGAATTAACTTTTCAAAAACCATTTGAGTTTAAAAAAATTAAAAACTGAAAAACTTGTTTGGTTAATTTGTTTTGTAAACTATGTTAAAAAACTATTTCTTAATATATATTTCTTTTAAAACTAAAAAAAAAAAAAATAGATTACACCTGTTTTAAGTGTTTCAAAACTATTTTATAAAACAGGTTTTCAAAAACAAAAATCAAAGCACAGTCAAAGAAACCCTTAGAAGAAAGGCACTATAAGCAAAAAGGAAGTTGGATAGAAATTTTTCACCAACCTTGAGGCTTTGGAATGGATGTATTTGTAAAAATGACCTGAGTTGGAGTACAAATGATATCTACTGGTACATCATGGATTAACAGCTTTTCAACTGGAATATCATCCACCAATTGGCAGTCATGCACTGTAAGGGTAGTTCTCATTGTGTTATGTTTATCAATAAATAAAAATTAATAATGAAATTGACCCAAAACGGGTGGAGGGAGGGACTGTGGTAGATACTGCATAAAAAATTAATAAAATTTAGTTAAAATGTCAGTAAAGGAAATTCCTCTAATTTCATGTGCTTCCCCTGTCTCACTGTCCATGTCACTTTCTCAAAAACAAAATGATTTTGCAACCCTCAGTGCTATTGAACCCAAATAACCCTTTTATGCATATGAGAGGGTAGAGAATCATGTGATGTGGAACAGGGTAAGTTATCTTTGTACAGAAGAAAAAGACTTCCTTTTTAAGAAACAAAAATCAAGGTTTCATAAACAATGATTGAAGCCAGGAAGGATCATAAATACTGAATGTACATTAAGTAAAAGTTACAAAACCAAATATCAAAATTACCAGAGGTAACAACTAGTGTTGAATCATCAATAGCTCCCATGTACCGCAGCATACCATATTCAAGTTCTGCAAATCCCTGCACTTCAGTCCTTGATTAATTAAAGGAACATTCACGTTCAAAGTCCAGTAACAGGTCAAAAGGTCATTCATCAGCTAGATAAAATATTCTCTACAATTACAATTGATAAATAATGTTAGAGAGAAGTAGGATTATTATAGTTACCGTAAAAGGTCTTGAAACAAGACTTTAGGGTGTAATGCTACTGAGCTTTTGGTTAATTGACTATAGAATTTTTTAAAAGATTAAACAGGAAGGAGAAAGTGAGAAACAGCATGAAAATGCAAACACTTTTTACCCAGGTTGCCAAGGAAATAAAATTTAATTTCATATTTCTAGCCTTTTTAGTTTTGATGGGTAAGTGAGGAAATTCACATCAGATTAATTAAACATAATATGCTTACATATACTTTTCGCCCTTTATCTTTTTTCAAATATTCGTTTTGGTCATTTATCTTTTTTAAAAGTTGAACGTTAGTCCTTTTGACAGAAATCTTAACAAAACTTAGAAAAAGTTGATTACATGGCAGTGACGGCATTAATTTTAATCGACATGGATGTTTTGAAATGGAGGAAACTTCATGTAGTTAGTAAAGTGAAGAACGTCAGAGAATCCATTGAAGTGAAAGAGAAAGCGTCACCATAGAAGAAGATGCAAGTTTGAGCAATCGCATAGCAGAAGATAGCGATCTTGAAGGACCAAAACAAATATTTGGTAAAAGATAAATAAATAAAAAAAATAAGATAGAAGATCAAACCGAATATTTGGTAAAACATAAATGACTAAAACCAATAACAAAAAAAGATAAAGAAACAAAACAAATATTTGGTTAAAGATAAAAGACGGAAAATATATTCCAGGCAACATAAAAATAAGAAATGTAAAAGGTATTTAAATGTACCTCTCCCTTTCCCAATCGAGCACCTGTCGTCGGGTCAACAGCAACAGATCCAATAACAATAAGATCTACCTTTATCTTTTCATCTAATCCAATTGGTCGTCCATATTTGGCAACCCCAACAGAAGTACAGGCTTCCTTGATGGTACCCGAAGTTAACATATTGGACTCAATTACAGAGAAAAAACCTGTTCTTAGGCGTGGTTGAGGAGTTAACAACTTCTTTCCATCTGCACAAAAGAATAAAAAGAAGAAAAAATTACTGCAAGTCATGAATAAAATCTATAACTCCGATTTCATCAATTCAAACATAACTTCTGTTATAGTAAGTTGAATTTCTTAATTGTAATTTTGTGCAGAGTTACACAGTTTAACACTTTCCCTAGTTAAATAGTAAGACCAAACAAGTCCAAATACAGCAAACACGAAGGATCACCATAAGTTCGAAAGGCATCTATAGTATACTGAACTTCAATTAGTAAAATATAACACTATTCATAAAAAATGATATAAAATTTGGAAAACTTATTCATATAATTCTTATTTATTTCAGTGAAAGACCATCATAGTCATAGATACCTTCATATTCAAAATTTCTTACAAGTTTAAATATTCAAAATATTAGATGCACCTTGACATCCAACATGACTCTCAAGTTGATGTAGAATCCATTAAATTCACATCAAATCGTCCACTTCTGAATTGATGTAGAATCATTATTTCTAGTAATAAACTAGAAATCCATTAAATCAACAGATACATAATATCACAATGGTTTTTCGTGAACTCAAAAATCAAGGATTGAATACACGTAGAACCATATATGTATACGAGGGAAGTTTAGATTGAGGGAGATACGGTTGAGCTTACATGCAACCTACTAGTTCAGCCATGTATGCAGGTTCATGTATCTAATTATGTGAAAATTGCACTACATACTTGTCAAATAGGCTTTACTCTTTATTTTGATGCTTCCTAATTAAAATAATGTGGCTGTTGATACAACTCTTGTAATCGACATTATACACAACGGTTCAACATGCATCTGAATTTAACACGTTGAAGTTTAAGCCAGGCCATCTATGCCACAGGTGCAGTTGTGTATGGCTCTGAATGTGAGTGTTAACTATAGCATTACTCACCTTCTTATATGAGCATATATATTTTATTTTAATATCCATGTTACTCTGTTGCTATATCCTATATCTCATAACGCTAATACAAATCAAATTATGACACTTAGCAACAAAATCAACAAGGCACCAATCATAAAACCCTACTGTTAGTACCGGTATTAATTAGGAACAATGAGCGTAATGAAACTGAACGGAGGATTAGGATCAATGAACCCTAATCTCTTGTATTATTGATTGAATAGATGAATTACAAAGAATTGCAGAGGAAGAAAGAAAACAGTTAGATGGAGAGAAAACAACAGTTCTCTAACTGATTCCCAGAATCAGTTACGCCTACTTTCTGTTTCAACAACCAACTAATCCCTCTCTTTCCCTCCTATTTATTCTCTTTCCAACTAACTATTATTCACTAGTTAGTTATTTTCCTTTAGTGCCAGGCTGGCGCCTCCCATACACTTTAGTAATAGGTGGCCTGTTTTCCTTCTTAGCTCTATCAATACTCCCCCCCAAAAGAATGACCTTGTCCTCAAGGGGAAACCGAGGAAAAGAGTGTTGCAATCGTGTAGCAAGTTCCCACGAATTATCACATGCTGGTAACTGATCCCACTGGACCAAGACCTCCAAATTCCCATCCTTATCCTCCCTATATTGCAAAATATCAGTTGGCTCCACTTGTAATTCAAATTCCTCAGAAAGCATTGGTGGTAATGGCTGCTGTTGGTGACCCTGCTTCAAAGCTTTCTTTAGCAAAGATACATGGAAAACTGGATGAATTCTAGCAGATTCTGGAAGTTCTAAGCGATATGCAACTGGACCAATCCTCTCAAGGATTTGATAAGGACCATAGAATTTAGCAGAGAGTTTCGCGATAGGTCTATTAGCCAAAGACTTCAGCTTATAAGGCTGAAGTTTTAAAAATACCCAATCCCCTACTTCATATTCAACTTGTCTTCTATGTTTGTTGGCTTGTGTTTTCATAACATCTTGAGCTTTCAACAAATTCTGTTGTAACTCTTGTAAAATCAAATCCCGTGACATCAACAGCTGGTTAACTGCTTCTATCTTAGAAGTAAAAGTACACCCTTTAATCATTGTCGGGGGATCTCTTCCATACAAAGCCTTGAAAGGGGTCATTCCAGCTGAAATGTTGTAGGTGGTGTTAAACCAAAATTCTGCCCAAGAGAGCCAGTCCACCCAACTTTTTGGTTTAGGTCCAGCAAAGCACCTGAGATAAGTTTCCAAACTCCTATTGACCACCTCAGTCTGGCCATCTGTCTGAGGGTGATACGCAGTGCTGTACTTGAGTGTAGTTCCAGCCAATCTGAACAATTCCTGCCAGAATTGACTCAAAAATATCTGATCCCTGTCTGAAACGATGGATGTAGGAAATCCATGTAAACGAACTACTTCTTTGACAAACAAAGCCGCCACATCCTTTGCATTGAAAGGATGCCCAAGTGGATAAAAATGAGCATATTTTGTGAGTCTGTCCACTATCACAAATATAGTATCCTTGTCGTTAGTTTTAGGCAAACCAGAAATAAAATCCACAGAAATGTCTTGCCACACCTGTGTTGGTATTGGTAATGGCTGTAACAAACCTGCAGGGGCTAATGTGGAATATTTCTGTCTTTGACAGATATCACAAGCCTCTACATACTGCTTTACATAGCTTCTCATACCCTCCCAGTAGAAAAAACTGGAAACTCTCTTGTAGGTTCTGAAAAATCCCGAATGGCCTCCCGTCACACTGTCATGGCATTCAGCTAAAATCAGAGGAATTTTGTTAGAACCCTTTTTCAAAACCAGTCTTCCTTTGTATAACAATCTGCCTGCTTGAAATTGAAAACCAGGATGAGCATTAGGATCACAAGCTAAGTCCTGGATCACCTTCTTCCATTTAGGATCAGTTTCCATTTCTTGAAACCAATCTTCAGCATCAGCCAAATCAATTACAGAGATAGCAGTATACATGGTTTTTCTTGACAATGCATCTGCTACTGTATTCTCTTTGCCAGGTTTAAATTGGATCTCAAAATCCAACCCTATGAGTTTTACTGCCCACTTGAATTGCTCCTCACTAAACAACCTTTGATTTGTAAGGAATTTCAAACTCCTTTGGTCAGTCTTTATAACAAAATGTCTACCCATGAGGTAGTGTTTCCATTTCTGAACAGCTTGTACCAAAGCCATCAACTCTCTCTCATAAACTGATTTAACTTGAGCTCTGGGGGAAAGACCTTTACTCCAAAAAGCTAAAGGTTTCCCTTCTTGCATCAAGACAGCCCCTAGCCCTTTACTAGATGCATCAGTTTCAACAATAAATGTCTTAGAAAAATCAGGTACTGCTAACAATGGTAGACTAACCATGGCCTGTTTCAGAGTTTGGAATGCTGTAGTTGCTTCCTCATTCCACACAAAATTGTCCTTCTTCAATAAGTCAGTCAAGGGCTTGGTGATTCTACCATAATTCTGTACAAATCTCCTATAATAGCCTGTCAGCCCCAAAAATCCTCTTAAACTCTTCAAGTCTTTAGGAACAGGCCAAGATTTTACAGTCTCTACCTTTGTCTGGTCTGCTGCCACTCCTGCCCCAGAGATAACATGACCCAAATACTCTCGGCTTGGCTGAACAAAACTACATTTTTTTTGTTGACCAGTAAGGAATTTCCTCTTAATGCTTCCAGCACTTTCCGCAAATGATCTTCATGTGCAGCCTCATCTCTACTATAAACCAAGATGTCATCAAAGAAAACCAATGCAAATTGTCTCAAAAAAGGTCTTAAAACCTCATTCATTAGAGCTTGGAATGTAGAAGGGGCATTAGTCAAACCAAAAGGCATCACCACAAACTCATAATGACCTTCATGAGTTCTAAAAGCTGTTTTTTCAATATCAGTTTCCTTCATTCTGATCTGATGATAACCCGATTTCAAGTCCAATTTAGTGAACACAGTGGCTCCACCAATTTCATCCAAAAGTTCCTCTATAATTGGAATAGGGAATTTGTTAGGTATCGTTATTTTGTTCAAGGCTCTATAATCTACACAAAACCTCCACCCTCCATCCTTCTTTTTCACCAGTATAATAGGACTTGAATATGGACTAATGCTGTGTCTAATTACCCCAGATTCCAGCATATCTGCTACCAATCTTTCTATCTCTGTCTTCTGATAATGTGGGTACTTGTAAGGCCTCAAATTTGGAATTGAAGCTCCCTCTTTGAGATGGATAGCATGATCATGCTTTCTAACTGGAGGCAGCTCCTTTGGGTCTGAACATACCTCATCAAATTCGTCTAGTAAATTCAGAAAATTTTTTGGTAGGGTCTTTGGAGAATCTAATTCTGTCTTGGTTCTTTCACATTGAATTAATAATCCCTCACCTTCTTCTTTTAAAACTTGCATCAGTGCTCCAAAAGGGAGTTCAGTTTTAGTTAAGGCTGGATTTCCAGCTATTCTGATGAACTTTTCTCCTTGTTTCAGAGTTAGTTCCAGCTTTCCAAAATCTGCTTTAATTTCTCCCAACCCTGCTAGCCAATCCAACCCTAACACCATGTCAACCCCCTTGAGTGTGAACAAATAAAAATCTTGGATTGCTTCTAAGTTCTGCATCTGAAATTTTAACTGTGCACATTTTCCCTTGCATCTTACTTTATGTCCATCCCCTACTTCTACCATGTAAGGAGAGGTTTCCATAACTGTTAAGTGCAGTCTTTCCACCAACTCAGTAGCTATGAAATTGTGGGAAGCACCACAATCAATTAGGATGACCACTGCTACACCTAAAAGACTGCAGGGGTTCCTCCACTTCTTCCACTCCTTCTTCCTCCTCTTCTTCCATAATGATCATCTTAAATTGTCTGTTTTTACATCGATGTTCTCTATTATAAGGTTCATCACATCTAAAACATAACCCTTTTTCTCTTTTCTCTCTGACTTCAGTACTGGTTAAATGCTTAAACTCCCCTCCTCTGTTTTTAACACTTTCCCCACTTTGACTCTGGCCAGTCCCACTCATGGTACTGCTTTTCTGATCTGAACTCAACTTTGATTCTAGGGTTATAGTTTTAGAATAGGGCAGGCTACGTGAATTTCCGTTCGTTCTAGAAGCATAACTATACCCATTTTTCATATTGACTAACATGTTCTTTTGTTCAATTAATAGAACTTTTTGAATCATTTCTGACAAGGAGTTAAGCTCATACAATTTTACCTCAGCTTGTAGCTCCTGTTTGAGTCCATTCAAGAATATTCCTCTCACAAATTCTTGATCAATGGTTCTCATGGCTCCTACGTATTTTTCAAAATTCTCAACATACTCATCTACTGTGCCTGTTTGTTTCAAGGATAACAATTGCTCAAAAGGATTCTGAACCATTGAAGGTTGGAATCTACGCACCACAGCAATCTTAAAACCTTCCCAATTAGGGTTAGGGTTGCATTTCTCCCACCAATGGTACCAACTCAACGCTTTTCCTTCCAGAGCCATGACTGTAGCTTGCATCTTTTCTTCCTCGGTTACCTCCTTTAACAAAAAGTATCGCTCCAATCTGTGTGTCCATCCAAAAGCATCTTCTCCCGTAAAAATTGGAATCTCCAATTTCCGCCATTTCTCCCTCCGATGAACTGCTTCACTGTGACCTCCGTTACTTTCAGTTCCTTCCTGAAACTGACTACTCTGTTCACGATTCGAGCCAAATTTCATCAACAATTCAGCGATTTGATCCTCATGTTTCTTCGCCAGAGCTTCTGCAAACTCAAGTCGAGTTTTCATCTCTTCACGTTCCTGTTCCCAATCGTCACTGGATCTTGCCATGCTTCTCGTCCTCATACGCAGCAACTCCAAGCGGGGAATTCAGGGCACCGGGATCGGTGCTCTGATACCAGTGTTAGTACCGGTATTAATTAGGAACAATGAGCGTAATGAAACTGAACGGAGGATTAGGATCAATGAACCCTAATCTCTTGTATTATTGATTGAATAGATGAATTACAAAGAATTGTAGAGGAAGAAAGAAAACAGTTAGATGGAGAGAAAACAACAGTTCTCTAACTGATTCCCAGAATCAGTTACGCCTACTTTCTGTTTCAACAACCAACTAATCCCTCTCTTTCCCTCCTATTTATTCTCTTTCCAACTAAATATTATTCACCAGTTAGTTATTTTCCTTTAGTGCCAGGCTGGCGCCTCCCATACACTTTAGTAATAGGTGGCCTGCTTTCCTTCTTAGCTCTATCACCTACCTACTAAACACCACACAAAAACTCCAAATGACGGATCTATCTAACCTGAAAGAGTGAGATGCCTAACTTGTTTCTGAGGAGAATCTGGATTAACCTTCACACATTGTGCAACACGGAAAACATCTAGTTCCCTCATCTGCAAAAAAAAACCAACACCACACCAGATAATTTTGCTCAAATTCAAAATAAAAGTCATTTCCCATTCCACACCCCACAAACAATGAAGAATCTATCAAACACAATGATAGATTCTATCAATTCACTCACCTATTCAATGATATTTAGATCGAACTCCTTTTTTATAAGATGATATCTTGCTTTAGAGGAGGCAAATTCAAGTTCAAAACACAACAGATCAGAACCAAATTGAAATTATTGAGCTTATTGCTCCTACTATTTTATAAGGTGTGATGCTTATTGTTCTAGTTGCACAAAACAATTGGAAAGTCATGATGTGTTGAGTTAGATGTTAAATATGCATTTTTTAATGCAGCCATTAAAGAAGAAATCTATCTTGGACTACCACTAGAGTAACTTGTGAAGGGGTAAAAAAATGTGTGCATGTTGAAATAAGCTGTATATGGGCTCAACAGGCTCCTGAGCCTTGTATGAAAAAGCAAACAAACACCTATCTTCAAAGTTCTAGCATCCACAAAAGACATGACCCATAATGAAGCAACGATGTATACTAAGAAAGCCAACAATTAACTGCTTATCGTTTTCTATGTGTATGATGTTGTTCAGTTAACCAGCAATGGTATAGAGCTTATGGAAAATTTCAAAGCTACAGATTAAGAAATCAATTTGAATGGTCTATTCTTGGTCTTGTGACTCATTTTCTGTGCATTGAAGTCTTGTGAACTATTGAAGGATAATTTAAAAGAAAAAAGGTTCTTGAAAAGATAGGCATGGATATTGTAAGTTTGTTACATATCCATTAAACTTGTAAAATAATTCAGTTTCTATCTGTTACATCCTATTTCCACTAACAAGTGTTCAAGTAATTAAGCTCTCCTAAGGATGCACATTAGAGTTTAGACCATAATATGCAGATATAAGCATTTTTTTGAAAAAGAAATTCAACTAAAATATGAGATTTGGATAACATGTACAACAAATGATAAATTAGTTAAAATCTCATTAACTGTTATAAATTTATTTTCAGAAGCAAAATCTATCAGTAAATCATTATTTAGCTTTTCAGAATTACAGGAGTCTGGCAATTTAGTCCCCTCAATGTACAAGAGTAAATCGTGATTTTGATCCCTAAACTATCACTTTGCCTCTTATTTGGTCCTTGAACTATATAAATGTAATAAATAGTCTCTAAACCATTCTAAATCTATCAAGTTAGTCCTGAATTTTCTCTTTCTCTTACTTTGAATGTAAGGGACTAAGCTTAGGGACTCTATTATATTGCTATAGTTCATGGACAAATAAAAGAGGAAATGATATTTTTAATTACCAGATTGAAGGTTTTATTCTTTACAAAATGAAAAATAAGTCTTTGGAATTGAAGGCCACTGATCCATTTAGTTCATCCACAATTGGTCATAAATACCGAGTTAGAAAATTTATGACATGTTCAGTTGGAGCACATATTGAGAACTCATTTTAAGCCTTTAATTGATGAGTAATCAGCCATTTTGGTCCCTTAGAGTCTGTTTGGTTCAACAGAGGTGAGGTGAGGAAATTAGAAATATATTTGGTTCAAAAGAGGAGAGAGGAGAGATTTTTAATTTTAATGGTTTGTGTTTAGTTGAAGGGGAGGAGAGAGATTTTAAATGGTTTTTATGTTATTTTGGTTCCCTACTCTCTTCTCCCCTCCCATCCAAATCCCCTCAAAATGGACGTGGAGTAAAATGAGCTCTAGGAGGGATTTTGTTTCCCCTCCCTCCCTTCTCCACCCAACCAAACGCAAAAACTTAAAAATCTTCCCTCCATCTACATCCACCCAACGGACCCTTAATGTGTGACGCGCTATCACAATAGTATCCAAACTACAGAAGCATACCTAAAATGTCTAATTTTGGCTCTCAAATATGTCTTTAGTTAATCATTTTAATCCTCAAATGCATTTTTCATTTGTCAATTTAGTTCATAAAATTACTATCAAAGCAGATCGGGGATGTATGTTCAATTCAATATATTCAAGACTATAGTGACAACAACTCAAACATTCAGCAACCAAAATGGCAATTTACTCTTATGTTGATCTCTTACATTCAAAATTCATCAAATTGATTAACAGTTTTCAATTTCAAAAACTAATTTACCATTTTATAAATGTGCAACCAAATTGCTCCAACTACAATTTCGCGAAACAAAAGTTTATCCTCACCAAAAAACTATAATAAGAGTTTTGCATTATTATTAAGTGGGTCCCATTCCCATTCAGTGGCATACCTTATCAGCAGCAACAGAAGCGGAAACAAAATTGGGGATACGGTGGTGAACGGGTCTCGGGTTCTGTGCAAAGTTGTTAGCTTCCATCGCATCCCATATTCTCTTTCGGATTACCCATTTCCAAGCTTTGGGATCTTCTTGAAGAGAATCCGCCATAGCTTGGCGAGCTTCGGCGTCGAGTGTGAGCCGCTCTGCCTCGAAAGCAGCTTCGTTGAAGGAAGCTTTGCTGTTTCTAGCTTCCAGTTTGAAGAAGCTGTAACTGCGAGGTTTGGTGTTCCAAAGAGGAGAGAATGTTTTGCGGCAGTTGATGTAGTTGCTGTTGTTGTTGATGAGTGTCAATGGATAGCATAACCGTAATGCAAGCATGTCCACCATCTGGTTTGAAATTATGGTTAGTTACGAAAGGAGATGACCTCAAACAAAGTACAGAAGAGACACAAAATATAAAAATTTCAATTTTGCTATTTCCATCCCTGAATTACTATTCATACTCGATATATTTTTATAAAATTAAAATACCTATAGAGTCTTTTACAATTTCAACATTCTTAAACTCTATTTTGTTTTTTTTTTTATTGTTATCAATATCACTCACTTCATAATAACCGACACACTCATAACTTACACTCCTATAATTCATATTTATTCATAACTCACACTCTCGCTCAAAACTTATAGTTCATAACTCTCTTATTCTTATTGTGGTTAAAGTGATCATAGCATTTTGACATATGTTTTTAGCTTTTTAGTTTGATATTTTAAAAGCTCTTTATAGCTTAGATTAATATTTTGAGCTTGTTTCTAAATTCTGGGTCGAATTTGAATTACAATTTTATTATTTGCATTTTAATTTTATTATTTATATTTTGACTCTTTCTCGCTCTTTAGGTCTCTAGATATCGGATTGGCAGATATGAGCAACCGTTGGAAAGATAAAAATCTGAGCTACAACTTTTGTGTTTGAAGGAAATACCAATTCCAAACTTTACTGGGCCGAAATTGCAAATTTTATAATCTGGATTTTTGTAATAATTTTAATTAGTGGGCCACTTGTTTTTAAACCCTAAATCCTAAAGTCCAATCTCAAGTACTATATATTGGCAGTTTTATTTCTTTTCTAAGAACGAAAAAATTAGAATTCAAATTGCTACAAGAAATAAATAGTGTTATTTTAAATTCATGGAAGACTAATTTTATAAGATTAATCCATGAGTTTAGAGTTTCATCAACACCTTGAGATTTAGGTTACACTGTCAATTTCTATTCATGATTATATTCTTATTTATTTGATTTTATTGATATTTTGATTGCTTAAATTGAATTTCAATAGGATTGATTAAATTTATTTGACATAATTTGGTTTCGGTTTCTAATTTAATTGAATTATAATTTTGCGACGCTTGATCGTTAATTGTAATATTTTGATGATTGTGATGCTCAATCCAATCAAAGAAATCAAATTCACATAGGGTTAATTAGCTTGTTTGATCATTCTATAGTCAAATAAGAATAGAATCACAAA
The DNA here is from genome assembly GCA_037974875.1 of Cicer bijugum. Taxonomy (NCBI): domain Eukaryota; kingdom Viridiplantae; phylum Streptophyta; class Magnoliopsida; order Fabales; family Fabaceae; genus Cicer; species Cicer bijugum. The sequence goes on along the minus strand of JBBPBT010000850.1, from coordinate 644,191 downwards.
TTATAAATTAAACTCATTGATAGAATCTGTGATATGTCTGAAACTCGAATAAGTGGATTAATCGTTTTGTTCATCTGTTAAATCAAAAATCTAAAAAACCCCTTTTTAATTTCAATTTTCAATTCGGTTATTATTATTATATCAAAAGTCCTTGCGAAACAATTCGAGTTATTACCTATATTTACGTTTTATCAATTGTATTTGACCCGTGTGCGACAGCGGATCATAAAGTCACCAACAAGATATGTTTACTAATATGCTTTTGTGTTTGTAATTTTGTTTCAAAATCTGGAAATTTTATGTGGCATGAGACAACATACGATGTGTATAATACATTGCACACAAACTTAAATAATGTAGCCTTACGTATTTTACATTTCACATGCATTATGCAATTTAAGCATTTATGTGCTCTATGCACATACAATTCATGTAAACATACATGAGTAGAGTTTACATATTGTCTTAGTTTAGAAAATTACAGGTGCTACGCAATTATAGTTGACATGAACGCACATAAACTTAGCTCACCTACATGTAAAATTTTAAGGTGATTAGAAAAAAATAATATGTGATATACATGTACGTGAATTGATTTTACGTAGTTTACATGAATTGAGTTAACGTAGTATACATGAACTCAATTTACGTAAGCAATATTTTTTTTATTTTTAATATGTTTTTATTGGATGTAAATAAATGGACCAAAGAGAAGACAAAATGTATGAAGATTTAGAACCTGAAATTTGCAAAAATGAATAATGGTTTGAAACATGATTTTGATGCAATGAATAGCGGTATTAAATCCAAAATGGATGATGCAATGAATGACGGTGTTGAACCTAGTATGATGCATTTAACTAATGTATTTACCACTTGCATAATGTTTGATACATTAGATGATCTAATGAGATAGGCTAGAAATGCTGGAAAGGAAAATGGAATTGTTGTTGTTATCTTTAGATTTGGAACTGTCACACCACGACCAAAAACAAATACAAAGTTAATTCTTAGTTGTGAATGAATCGACAAATATAGACCTTGAAATAATTCTAAACCTGTGAGGAGTACTTGGACTAAAAAATATGAATGTCCATTTAAATTGAGACAAATACCGTCAAGTGCTGGTGAGGGCTGGTATTTGTATGTAACATGTGGTCTCCATAACAACGAGTTGGCCAAAAAAATTGATTGGTCATTCTTTCTTAGGCCGATTGTCTCATGAAGAGAAAGATATACTTGGTGATATGATGAAGAACATGTTCAACCCAAGAAACGTATTGATGACATAAAAGGATCATAATGTTGAAAGTTTAACGACAATCAAACAGGTTTTTAATGCACACCAAACACAATATTCATCACTTAGAGGTAACAGAAATGAAATGCAATATCTAATGACATTGATGGAATGCGATTAATGCATATACCGATATAGGAAGGTAGATGACTCAAATGAGTTGAAGGACATATTATGGGTCCATCCACATGATATCACTCTTGTAAATAATTTTGACATAGTATTGGTTATGGATATCACATACAAGATACCCAAATATCGAAGGCCATTACTTGAAATTATTGGTGTTACTTCTACTAAAATGATATTTTGTGTGGAATTTGAAAAACTACAATCTTAGTGTATTGATAACGTCACGTTTGCACTACACATGTTGAAAGAACATATTATTTATGGTGAAGTTCAAGTCATTGTTTTTGATAGAGACTTGCTTTGATGAGTGTAGTTCAATATGTCTTTCCAAGAATTGTCAATTTATTGTGCTTGTTTCATGTGTGCAAGAATATCAAAGCCGAGTGCAAGATGGTTATGTTTCCAAAAAAATAAGTGCATGTAATTGAGACATGGGAGAATCTTGTTTACAATTCTAACAAGGCTTAGTATTACATGAAATTGGCTTTTTTTTTAAAAAAAATTGTAGTGATTGTTCAATTTATTATGATTATGTACACAAGCAATGGTTAAATCATCACAAGGAATGGTTTGTTAAGGCGTGGACAAAGAGGGTTATGCCCTTTGGCAGTACGAAGGGTCAAGTCTACACATTGAAGTTTGAAAATGATATTACAAGACAGTATGAGAGATATATGTAGTGTTTGGGAAACTATTTCTAGCATGATTGTATTACGACCTATTGAGATAATAGCATTATTTGAAAAGAGAATCATTCAAAAGATGCACCGACACAATAACAAATGGCACGTCATTTGTGTGGTGTTGTGTCCAAAAATATAATAAACCACATTTTTGCTGAGTATGATCGCGTGAAGTATGTTGGTGTTGATAAGTCTTATGTCATTGCATTATTAGGACAACACATGGTCTATTTTATGCATGTGAAATAGCCAGGTATATTGTGATACCACGTCCCATTCTATTAGACGTTATTCATGTTTGGTGGAGTATATTAAATTTTGATGATGATAGATTGTGTAAACCTTCAAAGTTATTTGTGAAACATAAAATAAATATTATAGTGAAATTTTTTTATGAGCTTAATGTACCTGGAAAATTGCACTTAAGTGTAAATTGCACAAGATCGCTTACCTATCCATAGGTTGATGTGCCCACGTGTTGATAATATTAAAACAAAGGCTACAGCTAAAAAAAAAAGTAAGGTATCAAAAAGATTTCGATTTCGATGCATACATCACTACAATATATATTAGTAAGGTACAACAACCAAGATCATTAGTCAAAAAGTTTACACAATGACCATCAATTAGTAAGGTTCAAAATCCTAGTGTTCTTCCCTTCACCTATACCAAAATCCAACCTGAAGTTAGATTTGCCTATACCACTCACAACTAATTTATGGAAAAAGAGCTGCAATGAAGAATTGCAATAATGAGAGATTACATATAATTGTTGCATGCAAGATTTGTTGAAAATATTTTCACGAACTAGCAGTGAACCTAGTTTAAATGTGAATGATCGATATTTCCACATTTTTGAAAATCAATAATATACAATTAGTTTCCAAATTGTAGACTAAAATATTGCTTAAACACATCAAAAATAAAAATGACAGATCTTTACTATCCATAGTATTCAACAAAGCATGAACCAAAATATCTAAACATAATACAAAAATCGTAAACTCCTCTATGATTCCTATGATATGACACTATATTTTTCCAATCTCTACCATATTTCGTTTGAGTAAAAAAAATATCACAATTAATTCATTGATGAGCTCATACCATCAGGTAATACCAATTGATGGCCAAAAAGCTCTTATGCAATTTGTAATTTCCTGACACTCCATTAAAAAGTAATAATTAGTTTAGATAAGAAAATAGATGACGATATCGAACAGTGGTTGTTTGTATGACATTGAAATCAACATCATGAACTGATTGTACACTTCATGTAGCCAGCTATATTGAACTATGGCTATCCGTCTAACATTGAAATCAACATGTATGTTAAAGCACATTATGACAACAACTAATATAGATTTTTTATTATCTATCTAGAAAATTACCATTGCATCCCAAAGTCAAGTGACCACGTGGTCACCAAATGTCCTAAGGACGGATGTGTCAGCAGGACAACCAAAATATCCATTACCTTGTTGAGGCTAATCCATATTATTTGGTTGTGCCTCATGTTGTGTTTTTTACTGATGTGTATGTTGTTGTTGTCTCTTCTCCTCCTATTGTGTTTGTTGTTGTAGTAACCATTAATGTTCCTCTTGTGCTCACTGCTCCCATTGTACTTCATGTTGCTCCTCAAGACATTGAGCCCATGCAGAAGCAGTTGGTCTACTCTGACAACCATAATTATTACCAAAATCATTAATTGTAACCCAATGTGTTCCATCAGTAAACATAGTACGCACTACGTAGATAATTATTACATGTGAAAAATGTTTTTATGTACCCGACGCATTCTCAATTTGCGTAGGTGTACATGTTTTATATTAAGGTATGTATAATATTGAATATTTTAATTAGTTTACATAAATTCATTTCATGTATCTTGAGTTTGCGTAGGTGTTACTGATTTCAGTTCATGTGAAACAATTTCATTTACTCTTATGCACAGTCATTTTACATAGTCTTACGCACACTAGAATATGTAGAGTATGTGAACTGAAATCACTTATATCCATTCACTGAATGATATATTGAAACCACAAAATAAAAAGTATTGTTTCAATCTACTAATGGTGAAACTATGATGTTGATGGAGATCAAAATACAAGTTTATTTGAATATTTGAGTTATGCATTTGATAAAATTTGCATTATATTGAATATGATTATTAAATTTATGGGTTTTGTTTGAAAATTTTGATGAACTTTTTGAATTTTTGTAAAAAAAAATGATAACATTGTTGACATTTAAAAACATAACAGATCAAATTGTCACTTAAAATTAAAATAAATGACCAAATTGGGAAGAAAAATAAAGGTAAAAGACTAAAACGTTAAAGGAAATTAAGTTAAGGGATCGCGGGTGCTATTTAGCCTTTAAAAATTCTCAAATTATTCATTTTTGTAACTTAACTAATATATCATATCACCCATTTTTTAGTTCAAAAATCTATTGGATGTGCTAAAACTATCATATATTAAAATAGATGGACCAATTTTACAAATTGGTGAAAATAGGAGAAACAAAACTTCAATTAAACATTTTTTTGCTTTATCCATAGAAAAAAGTTACAATCAAAGAAAGAAAAAACTACTAAGAATTATATATCAATCTCTTAGTTTATTTTCAAGTTTGAGGACAAATTTTGCATGCTTGGTAAAATGATAAAACCGATAGAATTACGAAATTTTGTTTTCCCAATCATGACTCCAATTGACCTATGCACTTGTGCTCTAGAAAAAGCCTCAACATGATTGATCCTCTATCATCATCAAAAGGGAGAACCTAGAAGATCAAATGAATTGTCATATACTTTTGGAATCGGCTTAAGTTAAAGCAACACCGAGACTCTACTTTGATTTCCCATATTATAAGTCTGGTGAATACGCTCTAAAACGCGCCTTTGGTGATTTTGTTATTGAAATAAACTGTCTAATTAGTTTGGCTTTGATGACTACAACAAGCATTTGATCTTTCTGCCTCTGAAAAAATAAGTGATACGAAACTTCATGATACATGTTGATCTCTTGCAATCAGGACAACAACCAGAAACACTAAAGTTATCATAAAAGGTCGCACAACCTTCATTAAACGACAACAATAACACATTGCATAAGCATGATACAACCATCTCTACACTTTGGCTTTCTATCCTTTGTTTTGTTTAAGTGCTAAGAAACATTTTCTAAGAGTACAAAATAGTAAACACCCTCTTGTGAGATTTATTTAGAAAATCAAAAAACTTATTCTATTTGTAACCTTGCCCAGTAGTGGTTGCATTCCTCAAAAACCTGACTTTACTAAGTTAGAAGGTTGAGAAGACTTGAACATTGTTAGTTTGGCTAGTAGGTTTTTAGTGGAAGTGTGATTTAGTTGGTGAATTAGTGGATTAAATCCTTTAGTTTGAAGGTACTAGAGATAGCTACCTTGTTGGTGGTGAACTAGAATAAATTGGTTGTGGTTTTTTGTGTTTCTGTTTTTTGTGCTCTATTTTCATCATGTGCTTTTAATATTGCTAAAATGTTTTTAAAATAAAATACAATTCAAATGCCCCATTTTCTTGTGTTTATCGTAATACAATTGGCATCAGAGCTCGATCTCAAAGTTTAGCACTTAACGGTGTTTGTGTAAAGATCTATGTTATTATGACTAACTCTAGTGATGAAGTTACATGTGGAAACATTAACAGTCCTCCTTTATTTGATTGAGAAAGATTTAAGTACTAGAAAGACAAGCTCATAAACTTCTACATCTCATATGATCCTGAACTTTGGGACATAGTTAAAGATGGCTATGAGGCTCCAAAAGACGTTGTTGGCGTCAAAATATTTATAAAAGATCTCAATATTGATCAAAAGAATAATACAAGATGCATCATAAAACCAAACCAGAATTTTCATGATGAATGATATCACCTTTAAATAGTTCGAAAAAATGCAGGAACAAAGAAACAACAAATTGTATATTCTATGCTCTAGTTCTCAACTATGAAGGAAATAAGCAACAAAGTTAAAACACCAGTCACGGTACTTGGACATTGGATGCTTATGACACATGATGAGAGAAAAATCTATATTTCAAGACCCGACCCTCAAGAACGGAGAATTTGTAGGTTTTGGAGGTGATCAGAAGGGTAAGATTTGGCACGACACAATAGGTATTGATTCCCTTACCTCTATTAAAAATGTTATACTTCTAAAAGGAATAATGCATATCCTACTAAACATAAGTCAATTAAGCGACAATGGTTATGATGTTGTATTCAATCAAAAGTCATGGAAGGAAATAAGTTAAATAGAGGTATTCATATTATTTACAGATTTGGATGAACAATATTTACAAAATGAATGTATCGCATTTGGATAAACAAGACATAAAGTGTCTTAAGTTTGTGAATAAAGAACAACCGATTTGACACATAAGATTAGGACATGCTAATTTGAGGCCAATCTTAAAATTGAAAAGATTTGATTTAGTTAGAGGCTTGCCAAAATCTTACATATGAATCAAATGTTCTTTGTGAGGCATGTTAGAAAGGGAAACAAACAAAATCATTTTTTTCTTCTAAAAATTTTGTTTCCACTTCTAGATCTTTTTAACTTTTACATTTTGATTTATTTGGTCTTATAAAGACTGCCTTTGTTAGTGGTTAGAAATATGTACTTGTTATTTTTTATGATTATTCCAGATGGACATGGGAGTCACATTAAGTTTTCACTACCTTCTTCAAACAAGTTCAAAATGAAAAAGAAATTTGTAATACAACTATTCGTAGTAACCATAAGGGTGAATTTGAAATTAAGCTTTTTGAAAACTATTGTGAAGAAAATGGAATTTCACATAACTTTTCATCTTCTAGAACACCTTAACAGAACAGTGTTGTAGAAAGCAAGAATATATATCTTCAATAAATGGCATGTACCACGATTCACGAAACGAATGTTGCCAAACACTTTTGGGATCAAGCAATGAACAATGCATGTTACATTAAGAATAAAATCTATATCCAACCTTTTCTTAATAAGACTCCTTATGAACTATGGAAAGGAATAAGGCCCAACATTTCATACTTTCATCAATTGGGTTGCATTTTCTATATTTTGAATACCAAAGAGAATCTTGGGAAATTTGACTCACCATCTTAAAGTTTTATCTTTTTGGGATACTCTAAAAGGTCTAAACCCTATAGAGTATACGAAAAAGAATCAATGATTGTTGAGGAATCAATTCATATCAAATTTGAGGACAAAAAGGTTGACTATAAAAAGTCAAAACTAGATGTAGACTTTGCATATCTACAAATATTAGAGTAACTAGATATATTAGAGGAACCAACAAAACCAGCCTACAATGAATCAAAAGATATGTCTGACAACTCAAGAAAAAGCAATAACAGATCTCCCATAAATCAATATCATCATAAATCCAAACCTGGATGGAAATACAAATCTTCTCATCCAGACTCGTTGACCATAGGAAGTCAAAACGATCCTCTAAAAACTGTATGCTTTTAAACAAACATCTATGTTTGGACTACTATCTAAAATTTAACTTACAAGTAGACAAAGTTCTATCAAATGATGGGTGGATAATGGATATGAAAGAAGAGTTGAATCAATTCAAAAGAAATGAGTATGAGATCTTTTCCCCAAGCCTAAAGATATGAAGTCAATTGGAACCTAGTGGGTTTTCAAAAACAAATTGAATGAGAAATGTGAAGTTGTTAGAAACAAAGATAAACTTGTAGCTCAAGGATATAGTCAATTGGAAAGTATTGATTACACTAAAACTTTCACCCCTGTGGCAAAGTTGGAAGCTATCATATTTTACTTTCATTTCAAAATCATTTTATATCAAAGGGATGTGAACTTTTTTTAATGGTTACACAAATAAAGAAGTGTTTGTCAAACAACCTCTTAGCTTTGAAGATAATGATTTTCCAAACCATGTTTTCAAATTAAAGAAATCTTTGTATGGTCTGAAATAGGCAACAAGAGCCTTGTATGATAGACTAAGAAACATCTTATTAAAGAATAATTTTGAAAGAGACTAGACTGACACTACTTTATTTAGAAAATCGCCTAAGAATGACCTTCTCATTATTAAATATATGTGGATCATATCATTTTTTGTTCTACTAAAGACAAGCTCTGCCAAAAGTTTTCTAAGTTAATGCATAATGAATTTGAGATGTGCGTGATCGAAGAATTAAAGTTCTTTCTTGGAATCCAAATTCATCAAAACCAAGATGGTGTATTGATTCATCAAACCAAATATACAAAATAACTTCTTAAGAAATTTAAGATGGATGAATGTAAGTCTATTTCTACCCTATGCATCCCACGTTTCCTCTTGATATGGATGAGCTAGGTAAAAGGGTAGATCATAAGGTATATAAAGGAATGATTGATTCTCTCATGTACTTAATTTCCTCTAGACCTGATATTTTATTTAGTGTATGTGGGTCATATTTCAATCTGACCCTAGAAAATCCCACATAACAATTGTTAATAGGATCTTTAGATATCTAAAAGGTACTAAGGGTCTTGGTTTGTATTATAAGTCATCCTCTAGGTACAAGTTAACAGGTTTATGTGATACTGACTATGCTGAAAATTGCGCATTCTTTGGTGAGAATCCAAACTACTGATTGCAAAAAAAAGACTATTGCTTTTTTAATAGTAGAATTAGAATATATCTCAACAACAAGCTATAGCACTCAACTATTGTGGATGAAGTATCAAATAGAAGATTTCAAAATCAATGAGAGTAATATTCTTATCTTCTGTGATGATTATTCAGCTATATGTTTAACCAAAAATCATATTCTACATTCAAGGACAAAACCTATGGAGATTAAACATCATTTTAAAAGGGGTTATGTCTATAAGGGTATTTTAGATATTAAATTTGTTAACAATGATCATTAGTGGGCTAATATTTTCACAAAAATCCCTTATTGAGTATAGATTCAATTTTATAATGAAAAATCTAAACATTCGGTTCATAAAAGAATGATTTGGAAGCCTTCATATTTTTTCCTCTTGTAAAACAAAGTAAATGGTTAAATGTATGTATGGTCTGCCTCTGATGAAATTGAAGTTATTTTATGCCTCTAGTCAATTTAAATTCAATTAATTTTTAAATATGAACAACTTTCCTTGTAAATTGTTATACTCTAATAGGTGATGTTCACGTGAGTTTACATGTGCGAATTATTTTAGGTTTTAAAAATTCAAACGTTTTCATAAAACCCAGTCACGATCACTCACAATCTTCACATATTCTCCAACTTTCTCTAATTTAAACCTTGAAACCTCTTGGAAATTCTCTCAATCTCTTCTGCTTTATTGGCTTCAAGTTCATCCTTAAACCCACACTCGATAATTTCTCGTATGTTCCTACCATGTAATGTAATCTTGATCAGTTATAAATTTTTCATCAACTCAAAGTCACTTTTGCAAACATTGCTTAAAATGAACCAATAGTAGCCATGAGGTAATGTTCTATCTTTGAATAAAAACCAACAAGGTTTTTCAAACCCCTCCCCTAGCTAAAAACTATGTGGCACCAACCAGTTGAAGCTGAGGCAAGACACCTTGGATAACATTTATTTGATCTCAACCCATAGCCAACATGGTTAAGAGGTGTTTTGGGATATAATTAAAACCTCTTGATAGGTCTATGTACAAGAAGTCTTATCATAAGTTTGTAGGAACGGTGTGTAACACTCCATTTTCTTAAATTAATATATTGATGAAGATGCTAATGGTTGTCCTTTAGTGTGTTAAGATTAAATATTGAATGTACGGGAAAGGGAAATAAAAGTGTACGATTTCCCCTATTAAAAAAAAAACAACAATTTTTACAAAACCATTACATTTTTCCATTAAAAATGGGTGGCTTCGCCTTTGAGAAATGAGGGTTTATCCATAGCCCAAATTCCTCTTTTCATCACAGTGCAAAAGGGTGTCCTTGCCACTCGATGAGAAAAAATAAACTTTGATCCATGTTTGGTATCATCGTGCGTCATGTATGGGTTGTTGTACGATACATTACTATGAGAAACATCTATGTCCAACAAGTGTTGGTCACTTTACTATACAATAAAACTTGCAAAGATGGAGCATCACATAGTAGTGTGGTGTGTGAGCTTGTTGTGTGCCATAATATTTTCAAGATCTCTATTTAATGGCCAATAACAAATTTTGATGGAGTGTTTTTTCTCGAAAAGCCCTTCTTGGGATCATCAAGCTACCTACTCATTTCGATATAAATATCCTTCATTACTCTCTAAACACTTAAAATTCTTCAACCTTGTATATCCAAGAGTTTGTAAGGCTATTTTTGATCAATTTATTTAAGGAGAAAGATCATTCTTACAAGTGGGTAAGTGTGTATTAAAACTCATTTGAGTTTTTAGCTTTGTAAACTTTCCTCTTTGTCCTTGTGTTTTGTGTTTATGATGTTGAAAATCATTTCCATCATCGATGGCAGAGAGGAGAAAGGCTAAAGGTAAAAACTTAGTTTGGGAAGAAAACCCAGTTTGAATATAAGGTAAAAGGGAATTGATTGAGTCATATGTGTATTGTATGTTTGGAAATGAGATTAACCTCCCACTAATTCATATGAGGCTTACCTAATAGTGTGACATTATTCAATAATAGTAGATAAATTGTGAATTCGGGTAACTTATGATTAAAATGAGATTAAAGGCATGAATAGATTGTGTTCTTATATATTGTTGGAATGTGATGATTATGATATTGTATTTTATGAGTTGGCTGGAAAACCATATTCAAATTATTGATAGTTTTGAAATAAAATGTTTGAGTATTTTAGGATGTTAAAATCAATAAGTTGATAGTGGCATAAGAATGTTAATTTGATTAATTTTGTGGTTACAATAGATTGTTGAATGACATTAGTGCAAATATATGTCAGTTGATAAAAATATTTTATGTGATGATTTGAAATTAATGATTATGTGTGTAAGATTATAAATTGAATGTTGATCGTGGAAACCCATAGTTGATCATTGATGTTGATCGTCATGTGGAGGTTATCATGTGTATATGTGTTATGATTGTAGTTGGTCTCCATGATGTTATAATGTAATTATGCAAGTTGTTATTTTATCATTTAGTCTTTAATGTGATTTGATTAATCACCCTTCATTGTTTGTGTTTGGCATTGCTGAAAACAATTTTCAATAAATTACAAAGAGGAAGTATTTGTTATATGATGGTATGATATTCAATAGGAGGAATTATTATTTTTTCTTTAATTTTCATACTATGTTGTTATGCCTTTGAAGTTATGCAACGTTTGTACTCATAGGATATGAGGTTTATGAGGTTACATAAGGGAAGAAACAATTTCTATTTAAGTTTTTCCTTCAAACACGTTTGGAGTTATATATTTTGTGATTATGATTTATGTTATGAATTATCTTTGAGGGTTTCTTTGTGATTGAGTGATATCATGCATGTGATGTCTTGTAATCTTATGAGCAAAAATATTTTAAAAAGTTTTAAATTTATGTTGTATGAACTAAATGTAGATGAATTAAGCTTTTAAGAATAATACTTTTGGATATCTTTTACATTTGTTAGAGTTTTCTTAGTGATATTTATACCATATTAAACTCATATATCAAGTTATACCAATTCAACAAAATTGATCTTTATACCCATAAAAATCTAATTCAATTTGCCACAACTTTCATGTGTAAACCAAAGTCTAATTTATATATCTTCTATATTTAATCTAATGATGAATCTCACATTTCTAACTAATCTTACCTTTCTATATTCAACTTTCTTCTGGACATATGTTCACTATTTTGATTATATTGTAAGCTACAAACCTTAGTTCAAAGTGAAATCAATGCCATTGGATTCCTGAATCCATACCTTGATTTCATAAGAGGACATTGAGACCTAATTCCTTAATTATATTTGTCATACAATATGATTATCCGCTGTGCAAAGACATATTTGAATTTGGAATTAAATATGGTATTAATACTTACCTCATAATGAAAAGAGACATCTTTGTAGTGCAAAAGTGCATATAAATGACCCTTTTAAATGTGATACATTGTTGTGAAAAGTTGTATTCTTTATGTGCAAAGACAACAATAATTGCTCGTATTTAATGTTGTATCAGTGTGCGAAGAGACATTTCCCTATGATGCATCTTTGTTGTGAGAAGAGACTTTTTGTTGTGCAAAGATAACATTATTTACATGTATTAAATAAGTCTTTGATGTGCAAATAGACATTTCTCTATGCAAAAAGGAAAAATATTGTGCAACCTACTAAAAATACACTGGAAAAATCAAAGCACAAAAGTAGCAGCAAGAAACATTGAGCGCATACAGTTCTTTCAAAAACGAAAGAAAGAAAAATGTAGTGAAAATGAACAAAGTAAAAGCAAGAGAGAGGAACAAAAAACATTAAGTTAGCAAAATTAAACAAAAAGTAGCAGAAACAACATCAGACATAACAAAGTAATAAAGGGTCATCTTCTTTGATTGCTTTCTCAGCCACAACCTAAGGCAAAGATTGAATTACACAGCAAAGATAAAACAATATTTGTTTCTAAAAAGCAAAATTTGTTATGTGTGTGTATCTAGGAAAGAGGTCATGCAGGAAAGAGTATAAGAAAACATGCCTTCACCCACATCTTAGTGCTACCAGTCTCTTGTTCCTGAACAATTCTAGCATTCAGATTGAAACTATGATTACACATGTCAAATAGAGGGAGCATCATGGGTATGTCAAAGTTCATCCCATTTGATTGCTTGTTACCATGTAACTGAAAACTACTAGTGTTCAATTAGAGGTTGAATTTCAATTTTTCACAAACAAAAAAAAATTACTAGTGTTCAATGTCAACCAACAAAAACTGATAGTCTTTTGCTACAAATAGAAGAACATACTCTACAAATGAGGTAGAGCCCTTATTAGGTGCACCCTTTATCTTGAGAATATAAGTAACCACATTATAAATCTTAACATTCTCAAATGAAGGAATACTCCTTCCTCTTGCAAATTGAGGACCATGTCCAATGAAAATGCTCCTCGTAGACCAAGAAGAATTGTCATAACTATATAATCTGCTACATTCTTGTCGCTTCGTTATCTTCTGCTCAACCTTAAAAACATCTTCAATCAAACCAATGATAGGCAAAATCCAATAGCTCTATGCGTAATGACGCCTACTAGGTAAATGCTACCACAATATCCAATCAATTCAACTAGTTGGTCAAAGACAATTAACACTGCATGCTATATTCATAAAAGGAATTTAATTAGGCAAATATTGAATAAAAAACCATATGAATTATGGACAGGAAACCTAATATCTCTTACTTTAAGCAATTTGGTTGTATTTTTTATATGTTAAACACCAAAGACAACCTTGGCAAATTTGATTTATGCTCTAAAAAGTGTACCTTCCTTGGATACTATGAAAGATCCAAGGCTTATAGCGTGTTCAATATGGAAACTCAAATTGTGGAGAAGTCAATACATGTTAAATTTGATGACAAACAACTTGACCTTAAAAAGTTAAAGCAAGTTGAAGATACTACACATCTCTTGGAACCATAGGAAGCAGATGCAGAAAAACCAGAAAAACCTAAACGATCAAAGGATGCAAGTAAATTAGAGGAAGATCATAAAACATTAGAAGATGATCTGACAAAGTCAGAAGCAGCCCAAATAGTTCAGAAGTCAGAACTGGATGAAAGTACAAATCATCTCATCCTGAAACTCTGATTATTGGAAATGCTAATGATCCTTTGAAAATCAGAACTTCACTGAAGGAAACCTCTTTGTCTGGTTTGATCTCCTTGATTGAACCTGACTCTATTGAGAAGCATTGGCAGATGATGGTTGGATCCTAGCAATGGAAGAAGAGCTAAATAAATTTAAAATAAACAAGGTTAGACTGGTGGCACAAGGTTACAATCAACAAGAAGGTATTGATTACACTAAGATATTTGCTATAGTGGTCAGGTTAGCGGAAATACATATCCTACTCTCTTTGTTGCCTGTAATAATATTACTTTATTTCAAATGGATGTAAAAAGTATCTTTTTGAATGGTTACATAAATGGGGAACCGTATGTAAAACAACCTCCTGGTTTTGAAAATGTTGAGTTTCTAGATCATGTCTTTAAGCTTAAAATTCTTTATACGGACTAAAACAAGCCTCTAGAGGGCAGGCTGACACTAGCTTGCTTAGAAAAACTTTTGAAAATGACATTATTGTTATTCAGATTTATGTTGATGATATTATTTTTGGATCTACTAATGATACTCTTTTGTCAAGAATTGTCATGTTATTGCAACACAAATTTCAAATGGGCATGATGGGAGAACTTAAGTTCTTCTAAGGAATCAAATTCTACAAAGTCAGAAGGGCATTTACATTCATCAAACCAAGTATACAAAAGAGCTTCTTAAAAGGTTTAAGATAAATTATTGCAAACCTATGGCTACACCAATGCACCTTACTTGCTCACTCGAAAAAGATAAATCAGGTCAGAAGATTGACCAAAAAACATACAAAGAAATGGTCGGGTCACTTTTGTACCTTATTGCTTCCGGTCCTTATTCAACTAATTGCTAACATATGGAACAATCAAATCATACAAAGGATACTTCACTTTGATGTTTTTCTCTCAAAGACTCAACCACACAAGAAGATGAATAAAAAAATATATTTAATCTTGATTCTATTGTTGAACAAATGAATAATAAAAGAAAATATTCAACATTAGAATGAAGAAACTATTATCAATATTTTAGAGACAATGTTCAATTATGAAAGGACAATACAATGCAACATAAATAACTGATTTGTAACTGTAAAATTGAACTTTACAATCATATGAACCAATTCTCGTTTGTATGAATGATTCATAAATTTTCACGAACCCAAAATTTCAATCATGAAATCCATGAATTAGTTTGTGACCTTGTTAAGTTGACTTATCAACTTCCAAGAGGTCGTATAAACCGATTCTCATTTGTATGAATGATTCATGAATTTTCAAGAACCCAAAATTTAAATCATGAAATCCATGAATTAGTTTGTGACCTTTTTAAGTTGACTTATCAACTTCTAAGAGGTCGTACGAACCGATTCTCATTTGTATGAATAATTCATAAATTTTCAAGAACCCAAAATTTCAATCATAAAATCCATGAATTAGCACAACAAGAATTAAAGGATTTTGTGAGGGCCAAAAGCCCTCACAAAGGGCCAAAAACAGCCACAAATGTGGCTTTTGTGAAGGCTTTCGGTAGCCACAAATAAGCTGGTCACAAAATTTTGTGAGGACTTTTGCAGCCACAAAGGAGAGGAATTTGTGAGGGCTTTTGCAGCCACAAAAGTCTGCATTTGTGAGGGCATAGGCCGCCACAAAAAACTGGCTGATTGGATTTTGTGAGGGCTTTTGGCCGCCACAAATGCCAACGTAAAATATAAATTAATTTTTATTTCAATAATTATAATTAATATATTTAATATATTCTGTATTTAATATAATTAATATAATTAATATTATATATAATAAATTAATATAATTATAATTAATATATTTATAAATTAATATTAAAATTTAAATTATAAATTAAATTTAATATATATAATAAACTAATCTTAATATAATTAATAATTTAAAATAAAATATTTAAATTAAAAATAAAGATTAATAATTAAATTATTTAAATAATAAAATATTAATTATAAAATATTTAAATTAATAAAAATATATTTAAATTATTAATAATAAAATATTTAAATATTTAAATTAATAATTATAATTAAACATTAATTTAAATTAATGTAAATTATAAATAAATTATAATTTAAATTTAAATTAAATTAAAATTTAAATAAAATTAAAATTAAATATTAAATATTAAATATTAAAATTAAAATAAATATTATATATAAAAACATAATATTAATAATAATTAAAGCTAGCTATAGCAATCATGATAAAATCAAATAAAACATGCATTCAAAAATTATCAATTAATGTCTTACAAACCCAAAATTAACAAATAATGTCTTACAAAGTGGAAATTAATTAAACACACATTAATAATGTCATACAACCCAAAAATAAATTATGAAATTCTTCAAATGATCACATCAATCCTCATAATAATTCGTCTGATCAGCTCCACTCCCACCATCATTATTTCCTGCATTCATACCCGACGAAAGAAGTCATTCAAAAGTATTATGCATCTGTGTTGGAGGAGACATCATGCTTTGAAATTGAATTTCATCTTCAATGGCACCACCAGTAGTCGAAGGAGGAGCCCTAGCTAGATGAGGTTGATTTAAATCTGGTCTGATCAACCCAGCTGTTGGCATAGTCAGTCGGTATGCAGTTTGATAATCTGGTTGAGGTTGAGGAAGTTGATGTGAAGATGATGGAGCATACTGATAATTATGAAAATATTGTTGTTGCTGAAACATTGGCGGCTGTTGTTGCTGGAAGGCAGAGTTCGAAAGATCCTGTTGCTGTTGTTGTTGGAAAGTTGGAGGTGGTTGATGCTGCTGGGAGTATTGGGAGTAACTCTGTTGCTGCTGGAAAATTGGTTGTTGGTGCAAGTACTGAGGCCGAGGCGGGAACTGCTGATGAAAGACAGGAGGAAATGAAAATTGTTGTTGTTGAAATTGTTGTTGCTGCTGAAACTGCTGCTGCTGCTCTTGAAACCTCTGTTTCCATTCCTCATTCAATTTATCAATCGCGGCTTGTATCAGCTGATGTGTCCTTTCTTCTTGCTCACTTGCCCATTGCTCCTTTAACTGATAAAGATTATCTATCGGCACCGGACGATGAGATCGATCCGTACTAGCATAAGAAGAAGACATCTCAGTCTGAATATAGCCGGTTGGACCTTTCACAAAGTTTGATGATAAAGTACCGGCTCCCAGCACACGCCCTTTGTACTTGCCACCACTGATGTTCATAAAACTTGCGGTCTCATATTGTTTCCACTGGTCTGGAGTAGCTCGCATAGCAGGAGGAAGAGTAGCTTGATGATCATCCCATTCTTTCATGACATGTTCAAGTTGTTCCTATATTAAAAATCAAAAAATTAAAAATTAAATTAGTTAATAAGTAATATATAATAATTTAAAGGTGTAAATATATAATAATCAATATATAATAATTACCTGAATCGTTTTTGATAACGAATCAGTATACTCATTTGTTTGAGGATTAACATGAAGATAGCGATGTATCTCAGCCTGAGTGACCTCCCTTCCAAGTTGCTTTTCCTAAAATATATATTAAAATAATGTCAAGTTTATGGTGAAATGTGATGATTATTAATTGAATAAAAATTAATAGATATATATATATATATATTATAAATAAATAATTAATTACCATATAATATTTAATTTCTCCAGCAGACATGGAACCTCCCTTATGAGTACTAGTACCCCTCTCAGATGCTCTATTAATCTTTGCTTTTTCTCTCTTCTGTTTGTAAGCATCTGTGTTCCACTTACTCCACAAAGCAGTCCAAACATTTTCACCAATCCAATTAGGTCGTTTTTCTTCGCCCTTATTACGTGCGTAAGACAACATAGATGAGAGACGCTTTGAAAAGCGATGGTCAAATGAAGCCATAACTGCGGCATCATGCTCTCTTTTCCAAGTACATTTAGTCTGTTGTTTGTTTAAATTTAAAAAATATTAAAAATATAATTCAATTAAGCAATCAAATGTACGTATATATAATTAATTAATTAGTACTTAAATAAAATAATGTAATCACTTACTTTGAAACAATGTAGAAACTGATCAACTTCCCTAAATTGAGGTGTCTTATCCTCTTTAATCTCACCCCAAGACAACCATGACTTTTTGTATTTCTCTTGTATGACTTCAGCAATTGCCTTTGCAGATGGTTTAAAAGGAAGATATCTTCAAAATTTACATGCAAATTAAATATAAAAATTAATTAATAAAATAATGTAACATGATATGCAATAATAAAATATTTAACAATCATAGTTTACATACCCATCTCCTTCTGGAATTATGACAATGCGGTTGTAGCAATCAACACATCCGGGTTCCATTATTTCATCTAACGTATAAGGCTCTACTGGGACCTCCGGATATACAGGAATAGCTCCACCACTAGTACCAATGGTCGGCATCGGCATGAGAGATGGGTCATTAACAACACGTGATCTATCAACTTTTTTCTTACCACGTGATGTTCTGGATATTCCTTGTATTGCCGCCGTTCCTGGTCCTCCTGAACCTCCTGATCCTCCTACTCCCACTGAAGCCATGTCTCTCTCTCTATATATATATATACATCCATATCCATACATATATATAATATAATATATGTGTGTATGTACAATTAACATAAGATTAATTAATAATGAAATAAAGGAATATACATAAATAAATAAATAAATAAATATAATACATAAATTTTAACACTCACATAAATAAAGAAATATATAATATTATACATATCGATATCCATACAAATTTATATATATAATGCCTAATTAATTAATTGTCTTCGTCTTGGTCTTCTTCATCATCAGTATATTCATTTGATGAGTGAATTAAGTCAATATTGCCTTCATCGTTCTCTAATTCATCTAGTTCTTGTTCATCAACTTCTTCTCCAATGTGTGACTCATGACAAAGTTGACTAATAGTCTCATCTCCAATCACATGATCCAAATTTGACATTTCATCCATTTGAAATGCAACTTCTTCATTTTGACCTGCTTCAACTTCTTCTATTCCACTCGTTGGCCTTGTTTTGATTGCAGCACACCAACCTTGCTTGCTTCTAACAGTTGATGGATAAGGAACATTATACACTTGTCTTACATTATGGGCCATGGCAAATGGATCAAACCGTGGATATCTTTAGCTCATTCGAATGTCTACAGTATCGGATATGAAATTGATTTTAGTTCCTCTGCTAGATGGATCAAACCACTTACAGTAAAACAACACCACTTTTTTCGCATAATCTAGGAACGTGTAGTCAATTTCATAAATATGCTCAATTATGCCATAGAAATCTTCTACTACACCACTATCAGAGACACTCTTCATACAAACTTCACTGTTAATTGTTTCTTTTCCTTCAGTCCAAGATTAAGTGTGAAATTTGTATCCATTGATGTAATAGGTGTGCCATTCTTTGAAACTTCTACTCGGGCCCATAGATAAGTGCCTTAAGTGGATGTTGATAGGAGTTTGTTCTTCCAGATGCACTTGTTGTTGAAACCATGATGGGAAATTTGAATGTATATCATCAGATGATTGTCCCGTATTTAAAAATGCCCTGATCGATGACCATATATATAGTGAATATCAATTTAATCATATAATAAAATATAATTATTTAATAAGATCGGAGAGGAATTTGAAACGTACTCAATGTATGGTTTAACTTTAGTGCAGTTAATCAAAACGTGAACATGTGCCGCATTAAATACTTTGTCGCTTGGCCAGAAAATCGGAAAATCCCTACCAGCATGATGACCAGACAAGCAAAAAACTGATAAAGCATGTGGATGACGTATAACACTATCAGTAGCGTTTCTTCCGTTAACTGGTGACAATGTTTCATTGTTGAAATAATGAGAACAAAAGTGTGTTGTTTCACGGTGTAGGTAAGATGAACAAATTGATCCCTCAACTCTAGCTTTGTTTTTCACTGACCGTTTTGAATAATCCATGAACCTATAATATACAAATAGATGTATATAAGTTGAAGTATATTGAAATTAATTAAAGAGATGTGTATATATATATCACCTTTCAAATGGATACATCCATCTATACTGAACTGGTCCACCAAGCCTAGCTTCACTTGCAAGATGCACTGAGAGATGCTCCATCGAATCAAAAAACCCAAGAGGAAATACTTTCTCCAACTTACATAGAATGATCGGAATGTCATTTTCCATCTTGATCAGATCTTTATCAATGAGTGTTGAAGAACACAAATTCTTGTAATATTGACTCACTTCAATAAGTGGGTTCAATACATGTGTCGGTAAAGCACTAAAGGCAATAGGAAGTAAACACTCTAAAAATATATGACAATCATGACTTTTCATCCCATGCATCCTCCCATTTTCCACATCAGCACATCTTGCCAAATTCGAACAATAACCGTCAGACGTCTTCAGCTCTTTGATCCAACGATAAACAGATTTGGCTTCATCATTAGATAAAGTGTAATTCGCACGAGGTTTTAGGGTCTTGCTGTTTTGTTCCACCAACAACAAATCTGGTCGTCTGCAATATATACCTATGTCTTTTCTAGCTTTGTCATTATCTTTTGTTTTCCCTTTCACATTCATCATAGTATTAAAAATGTTGTCGAAGAAATTTTTCTCAATATGCATAACATCGAGATTATGTCTCAAAAGATTATCTTTCCAATACGGTAGATCCCAAAAAATACATCTTTTTGTCCAATTGTGCCATTGTCCGTAACCTTGTGGTTTACAAGCCACACCATTAACAACATGTACCTTTGGCATATCTTTTACTTTATTCCAAACTTGTTCTGATGTCAATTTCATCGGGGGTCCTATATTTTCTGCATATCCCTTCATGAATACAGCTTTGTTCCTTCTAAATGCATGATCAGCAGGTAAAAACCTACGATGCGAGTCAAACCACGATGCCTTCCCACCAAATTTTAAAGTAAATGCTTTCGTATCTTCCATACAAATAGGACAAGCTAGTTTACCATGGGTGCCCCATCCTGACAACATCCCATAAGCGGGGAAATCATTAATGGTCCACATCAATGCAACTCTCATCATAAAATTTTCTCTCCGAGCAATATCATATGTCAAGACACCATTCCACAACCTCTTCAAATCGTCAATCAAAGGTTGTAAATAAATATCAATACCAGTTGTAGGATTAGAAGGACCTGGTATCACAGTAGCTAAGAACATATATGGTTTAGACATGCACATATCAGGAGGAAGATTGTAAGGAGTAACAATAACCAGCCAACAAGAATAAGGAGTAGACGATGCTTGTATGTAAGGCGTAAATCCATTTGAGGATAATCCTAGTCTTACATTGCGTGGATCTGACGCAAAATCAGGATGTATTTGATCAAAGTGTTTCCATGCCTGACCATCAGAAGGATGTCGCAACTCGCCTGAATTTCTTCTATTCTCATAATGCCACGTCATCTTTCCTGCAGTTTGTATTGATGCAAACAATCTTTGCAATCTTGATACAATAGGGAGGTAAAACATTGCTTTCCTTGGAATTGATTTTCCCCTACTTACCCTTTAGTTATTCCTTTGGTGATACCTTGGTTCTTGACAAAACTTGCATTCAACTAAGTTTGCATCATTCATACCAAATTCATTGTCATAATACAACATGCAGCCTTTAACACAACAATCAATCCTCTTGACACCTAATCCTAACTTTGACACTAACCGTTTCGCATCGTAATAACTTTGCGGCAAACCATCTCTCACAGGTGTTGCGTCTAGCATCATTTTAGTCATCAAATCCAAAGCTAAATCTGGAACATGAAATTGAGACTTTAGACCTAACAATCTAATACACATTGATAACTTTGAGTTTGAAGAACCTTCAAACAATGGTTTATTTGTCTCTTTCAAAAGACCATAAAATCTCTGAGCTTCTTCATTGGGAAGTCCATCGGTATCATCATATTGATCTTCATTGAATGACAAATTAATCCCAACAGCATCCGAGATCATATCATTCATCGCCTCAAAGTGTTGATAGTTATAATAATCTATACCTAACATGTTAGTACTACTTGAAGGACCTATGTTATAATTCTCCAAATATGTACTAGTATTAGGCGCGACCGGAGACTCTTCTCCATCATTAGTCCAAATCCAGTAGTTAGGCATAAATCCGTCTGCATACAAATGCACTCTTATTTCATCTTCACTTTTAAACCGTCTACATCGACATAAACAACATGGACATCTCATTCCCCCTTCATCTTGGACAATTTTTTGCACTCTCGCAAAATTGAGAAACTCTTCGACCTTGTTAGCAAAACGTTGTTTAAGACCCTTTCTTCCGGGAAAATTCCTATCGTACATCCAACTACGGTCTAAATCCATAGTTGCTTTATATATATATATATATATATATATATATATATATATATATATATATATCGATATTTTATATATTAATTGTTTTATTTTTCAAAAGCATTAATATAAAATTTGACATATTTATATGTCAATTAGGGGAGCATGCATTTGCACACAATATAATATATTATTATCAATACAATAATAAAATATATACCGAATACAATAATAAAATATATATCAATACTATCAAAAAATATCAATACTAACAAAAAAATAATAATTAAATAAACATTATATATATATATATTAATTTGCCAACAATATAATAAATTTTAAATAATATAATAACATATTAATACTTATAACAAAAAATAATAATTAATATGATAAATTTTAATAATATTTTTTAAAAATCAATAACTTTGATATATATGTCAATTAATTAGGGGATTATATATTAATTAATTTTTAAACAATATAATAAATTATTAATCAAGACTATATCATTAT
Source organism: Cicer bijugum (assembly GCA_037974875.1). Taxonomy (NCBI): domain Eukaryota; kingdom Viridiplantae; phylum Streptophyta; class Magnoliopsida; order Fabales; family Fabaceae; genus Cicer; species Cicer bijugum. The sequence continues at coordinate 621,400 of JBBPBT010000850.1, read as the reverse complement.
ACAAACCTATATAAAATTTTAAATGATGTTTTTTTAAAAATCAACACTAATAATCAAGACTTATTTAAAACAAAAAATAATAATATCATCAATTTTAATAATGTTTTTTAAATAATAATAATATTAAAACCAATATATTTTAACCGTGGTTTGAAACTTTAATTTATCATATATTAATATGTAAACAACATCATTACTATTTTTTTAAAAATAAATATATAAAACTAATCTAAATATATATATTACTAATCTATATTTAAAAAATAATATATATATATAAATATATATATATATATACTAATCTAAATTAAAAATATATAAACTACTAACTTGAATGCCGAGTAGCGTCTGACTTCAAGCTTCCACTCACGTACGATGCTTGCAAGTCTTCTAAATAATTAACAAGCACTATAAAAATAAAAATCAATAACATTAATTAGTTATATCATATTAAAAAATAAAATTATAAATTAATTACATATATAATATAAATTAATTACATACATAATATAAATTAAACTTACCAAATTTATATGATGAGTAATTTTTAGAGAGAAGGAGGAGAGAATAGTAAGATATAAGTTTTAGAGAGAAGTTGTATTGTGAAAATGAAGTAGGAAGATGAGAGACATATATATAGTATTTGCATTGGGCATTTGTGGCGGCCTTACCCGTCAGAAACGCCAACAGTACTTTCCTTTTGTGGCGGTCTTGCCCGTCAGAAACTCCAACGGCTACAAAGTACTTTGTGGCGGCCTTTGCCGCCAGTAATGGTAACGGATATGTACACTTGTGACGGCCTGAGCGGCCAGAAAATCCAGCTGGATTTGGGCGCCCTTTGTGGCAGCCTTTGCAGCCATTAATGCCACGTCCCCAATTCTTTATGGCGGCATAGGCCGCCACAAATTCCCTGGTCACATCAGCTCATTTGTGACGGATCTGGCCCTCACAAAATTCATTTTTGTGGCTGAAAAAGCCCTCACAAAATCCAGTTAATTATTTAGGGATTTTGTGAGGGCTTTTTCAGCCACAAAAGATGACCAATTTTAATTTTAACCTTTGTGAGGGCTTTTTCGGTCACAAATTTGTGAGGGTTTTATTCGGCCACAAAATATTTATAAAGTTGGCCATAAAATATGATTTTTCTTGTAGTGTAGTTTGTGACCTTGTTAAGTTGACTTATCAACTTCCAAGAGGTTTAATGAGTGATGCATACCACATGTGAATCATTTACTTGTTTCATTCAATCAACAAATGTGCATTAAACCATATAATTAGTAGCTATTGCGAATTGAAGAATCAACAAACGCACACTAAATATAATTAACACATAATTTGGACATATATCAAAGCACTACATTTATTCTAGAGAAACATACACCAATAACTAAAAAATCCAACAAATTTAAAAAATAAAAAGTAAACTCGAGGCTTTTGGGGGGGGGGGGGGGGGGG
>JBBPBT010000850.1:604060-616447 GCA_037974875.1 Cicer bijugum | reverse complement strand
GTTTTTAAATTTTTATATAAAAATCGAATTAAACTAACTCGATTATAAAAAGATTGGATTGAACAAAGATATAGGTGACAAAGAATAAAAAAATTATTTAAAAAAAAATATAATCAAATTTAAATACTTCAACATTTTAAAAATAATAAAAATATATTATAATATATCATTTAATATTTAAAATTTATCTACAAAATACAATAAAATAATTAAATCAAATAAACTTACAATTAATTTTTAAATATAACTTAACAATTAAATTTGACTATACACCAATAATAAAAAAATAACTAAAAATATATATGTCAATATCAATAAATTAAGTTCACGAATTGAAAATACTAAATTCATTACCTGAATCCATAATAAATGGATTGAGTTGACTATATTAGCTCAGTCAAAATATAGGTTGAATTAATTTAGTGTCTACCATGTGGATTTGTAATTACTCACACACACCCCTAAATAGAGCATTTGGCAAACAAAATGCACTATTGTGAAAGTGTTACTTGCTATTATTCATAATTTTATTCTACTTGCTATTATTCATAATTTTATTCTACTTGTAATATTGCAAATACTGGTATTATAAAAAAGGTAGTATTTATTGAAATATGTGTGGCATTGTTGTAAATTTTAAAGATATTTTAAAAGTTTTAAATAAATTACATTTTATATTTTAAGTGAGAAATATAAAATATACTTTATTAAAAAAAATATTATTAATTTATTTCAATAGTGGTAATTTTGACATGGGCTACTTTATTTGGTCAAACCCACTAATTCCACTATTCCGTTTTATAAAACCTTAAAACTCCTTCTTTCTTAATTCTTCTTTCTCTTGCATATCATGTTCTTGTGGTCTATTTAAGATAATACTTCTTGTTAGTTCTATTATCTCAGTTTATTGAAAACGAAAAGTTTTATTATCTCAATTTATCGAAAAAACATGTTGAGTCTTGTGAGATTTGCATCTTAAAGCGGCATGATTGGTCTAAAACGTACAGATGTCTAAAGCGAAATTAAATAGGCAACATTTAAAAATGATAATTGAATTTTAGTAAAATTACTATTTTTTATAAAAAAAAATTTTTTTAGACACTTTAGAATAAAATATCAGTTGTTAATATAATTGATTTTTTTTAATAATATTTCTTTTTTAATTGATAATCATGTGAAATAATTATATATTTGTTGATACAATATTAATTTTAGATAAGATTTTGTTACTTTTAAATTATATAAGAATATAAAACTTTTTTGTGAAGTGAAAATATATATTTTTATAAACTTTTATATTAAGTAAAAATTTATATATTTTTGGAGGCCTAAAACGGTTTGATGGCTTTATTCTTAGGCCGGTATCCTAAAGGCGGATAAATCCTAAGAACAAAGACATGCCTCAGGTTTTGATGTTTGATGATACCGATCAAGTTGTGCTAGCGGCCAATTTTTACAAAAAGTTGAAGGTCACATTCTTCAAGTATACATCGATGTACGATTCTTCGACGTCACAATTTGTTCCGGTGAAAGAACGTCTTCGAGAGATACGTTAATTTACCATTGTTTAGTCATGAATACGTAGTTCTAAATTCTAGTATAGATCTTGAAAATAATCTTGCATGTGATATCAGAGCTTCTTATACTAGATTTAGAGTCTGCATTTTTTCAATTTCTGTACGTTCAGTGAAGTTTGAAATTTGGGATTTTTGTTTTTATGGATTGTGATATGTTTATGAGAAATTGAGCAATGTCATGAAAGCAATACTAAATTGAGCACATAATCAGCGATAGAAGGTGTTCTCGTTTTTCTGTGCGGAAGTTCTTGGTTTTATTTTATTTTACTTTTTCTTTTTCAATTTTTTTTTTCAATCACTCTACATGTCGCCGACAAAGGTATCTTGTTGTTAGTTCAATAATAACACGGGTATATGAAATACATTCACACCTTTTACTTCCCAATCGCTGGATTTTGTATTTTATTCTAATTAGTTGAAGTTAAAGGTTAACATCCTTTGTTTTTGAATTAAATCTGTACATCAGTAGAGGTAAGACAATTAACTAGTGATATATTTTTAATGCTTGAAAAAATGGAGCTGAATGAAAATTTAGTGAACAATTGTTATTTCTAATGGGAACTTTATTAATTAAGTAAATGCATCTCATTACAGTGATTCATTTGGAAAATTGGTAGAATTACCTTTAATTTGAATGATGATAATTATGTTGTTTTCTTTACTATACTACAATTTCCAAGCATATAAGAATTAAATTCCAAATAATCAAAATGATGGCTGATATCATAGACATTCTTGTCGACCAAATTTCTACAAAAGAACATGTTTGTTGACCCCTAAATAAAGGACTCAGACCCATAGTAACGTGGGTTTCGATGCTTTTACATAAGATTGAAGATCTAAACAAATAGTTTCTTCAAATAAAGTTGCAAAATCAAACGGAAAAAAACCAAAGATGTGTTAGGTTGAGAAGATGGGGTGCAACAACCTATAGAAGATTGATAAATCAATGAAGAATCACCACAATGGTAAGTAAGGCATTGCAAGTTCTAATCCAATAACTCAAATAGGAGGCATGTCTCATTCACCATTCTCATGACAAAAATTCTAATTCATTTCAAATTTTTTTTTTCTTTCCAAATGAGGTTACAAACTCTACTTAAAGCATAGAACCCCAAAATCTACATGGACCATAAGTGGAACCATTCTCTAGTCCTATATTGAGTTTACACCACATTTTCAAAAATACACTAAAGGTAAGGAAACAAAGTATCTTCACTTACACATGATATAACCTGAATCTAAATTAAAACTATTACAATTCCAAATTAAAGAAAAATAAGAATCATTACAAACTAAATTAAAATAAATAAAGTTCATTCTAATTTATTAAAATATGGATCATCTTCATGCTCTTGAGGTCCTTATCATTTTTTCGTTCTTGAAGAAATTCGACTACAAATTTAAGCTCCATTAGACCGCACATGAAGAAATAATCAAAATAAACCACAAGTTCCTTAAACCTCCGGAGTCAAATGGAAATTTGGAAATGTCACCAAATGTGTTAAGTCGGTGAAACACATTTCCATCTTGAATAAGTCACCAAATTTGTTAAGTAACCAAATGTGTTAAGTCGGTGAAACACATTAATATCTTATCACATTTATTATCAAGGTAAGAAATTCAAAAGATGGAGACAAAGTTATATCTTTTGAAGTTGATATTCATGACCAAATTTACCTTCTTTGAATTGAAATTGGTTGAAAACAATAACTTACTTTATATTTGCAAAGGCTTAAAAGAAAATTGAGACTTATGGACATTCTCTTCCGCATCCTTTTGAAGAACCTTTGACCAATCATCTTTAAACACCAGCGTTGCTTCATTCACTTCACTCTATTGTTTAAAGAGACTTTTAATTTTACAATCATTTTTCTCTTCGCTTTCAAAGTCAATGTATTGATGAGATTCCTCCTTTAGAGACACTTCTTCGACACTTTAATGGTCAATACTTGCAAAAGTGGAGTTTGTGCTCAATAAGTCTTCCACCACTTAGCTGCAATGAAACAATGATTTTCATTTTATACAAATTGTTGTGTGCTAAAAGTTTTAAGAAGAAAATAAATGAAGCTCCAATCACCGGGAGCTAATGGTACCATTTGTCTTATTGCTCCACCCAATCCAAAAAGACCATTAACAATCTTATATTTCGCCAACTATGTTGTTGTCATGTCACTCATTTGATGAATTTCACTAAGTGTTTCGATGCATAAGTGAAGAACTCCCACCAATAAGAGATCATTCTCAATTTCTGATTTGCTATAAAAATACTTCGGATTTAGGTAGTAGCCTGCAACATGCAATGGATGATGAAGTTGACATTTCCACCTTTCATCAATGATTGCAAATACATCTATGTACTTGCTTGCTTGTTCATTGAAAGTTTTTCGAATATCCTCTTTGGCCTTGATCATTATTGCATATATGTAGCCCATTGCAGGTTTTTCTCAGATCAACAAGTCTTAACACTTGAACAATAGGTCCCATAACCTTAAGAATGTAGATAATATCATTTTAAATGATGTCAAAAGTACAATTCAGGTTTCCTTCTTTCCCTTAGGATCGTTAGCTACCTTGGATTTCAACCATTCTTCTAAAGTGAACATCTTTCTAAGGTTGATTTTTTGTTTATGCAATCTTTGCAAAGTACAAAATGTGGTAGCAAACCTTGTGACTCCATGTCTAACCAAGTCAACATTGTCAGTGTTCTTCCTCATTATGTTTAACGCCAATGTGTGGTTATAAATGAAGTCGATAAGACTAATCCCATTTTGAATAACTGTTTTAACCTTAGCAATCTTTCCAATATCTTCTAACATTAGGTCTAGACAATGTGCATCACACGGAGTCCAAAACAAGTGTGGTCTCTTGGCAGTTAGTAGTTTACCAGCCAATACATAATTACTTCCATTGTCAATAACCACCTGCACAATATTTTGCTCACCAATCTCCTCAACAAAATTGTCCAATAGCTCAAATATCTTAATCCCAATATTCATGTAGACAAAAGCATCAATAATATTCACAAACATTTTTCCTGCTGTAGAATTCACCTAGAAATTTATCAAAGTCCTATTCTTTCTGTCTATCCAACCATCTGACATAATTGAGCATTCGTATTTTGGACGATGCAATTGATGACCATTCAACAAAGAGTTTGTATATTCCAACTCTTATTCAAGGAGTGGAACCCTATACTCATGACAGCTTGGAGGCTTCAAATGAAAACTGTGGTTTCCAACTACTTCCATCATCAACTTGAAGCTTTTTGATCTTGCAACATTGAAAACAATACCATTTGTGTAAAAAAAAAACGAGCAATGTATTGTACCGTTCTTGCTCTTGCTTCTTTGTCAGAAGCATCATTTATGCTTGTTTGTCTCTTGTCTTTCCCCAATTTGTGTTCTTCTTTTTTCATGAACATTAAATGCAAGAGACCTTTTGTCTTCATGGCAACCGGTAAAGGGGCTTCAATTGCCCTTTTTCCATTTTAAATTCTCCTTATTTCAGCTACATTGTCATTTACATCATCGTCAATTTAAACTTCCATCTCATTTAATATTCCATCTTTTAGTATTTGTTTCTCATTATAATATGTCTACAACAATAGCTTACAATCTGGTGATATTTTTCGGCAGCTTTTTACGTCTCCCTTTATTTCTAACTGATGTTGTCTTACTCTAGTAATTCCTCCATTAGTTTCAACTTAATAGAAATCACATGTCACCCTCTTCCTATTATTCTTGTCCTCTACACTATTAAACTGCCATGCTAGGTTAACATTATCATTAGTTGATTTAAACATTACACACGCAATATAACTATTACTTTTTGGAGTTGCAGATGATGTTGTCATGGCTGTTTGCCTAACAAGTAGAGAAAGAAGGGAGGTAGAAAAAAATAGAGAAAGAATGATGAAAATAAGTAACTAAAGAAAAAAATAGAAAGAAATAATGAAATAACGAAAAAAAATAAATTAAAGTAAAAAAACACAAAGAAAGAGGTAATAAAAGAAAAAAATTAAATTAAATTAAAAAGAAAACAAAAGAAAAAAGAAATAAAAGAAAAAGAATAAAAAAGAAAAAAATTATAAAAAAAAAACAGAACGAAAAAAAACAAAAAAAAAGTTGTAAAAAATTTAAATTAAAAAAAATGAGAATAACAAAAATAAAAGAAGTAAAAAATAAAATAAAAAGTAAACGGCGTAGTAGAGGAAGAAGTAATAAAATTAAGAGGAACCTGAGATAAGAGGAAGAAGTAATAAAATTAAAATAAAAATTAGAGAAAGAAGAAATAAAAAGAATAGGAACCTGAGATGAGAGGAAGTCGAATGAAAACAAAACGGCACAATATAGGAAATTGAGAGGAGAGGAAATGACGTACAACGCAGTAGAGGAAACTAAGAAGAAAGGAAAAGACACAAAGAAAGAAGGGAAGAGGAACGAGAACAGCGCATTGCCGAAGAGCAAGAAGGGAATTCTGAAATTTGAAGTGCAAATTACCAAAATTACCCCTAAAACATGTAAAAATTGAAGGGTAAAATTGGTTGTTCATGAAAAAGGATTTTCTAGAAAAAAAAAATCAAGTTTTATAGGGTTTAGGAACCCGCAAACACGCCCAAGTTGCGTGTGATCTCTCTCCTCCCAGCGCTGCACCATGCCGCCACAACCGTGTGCTTCATCACCACACTAGCGCAATCGCATTGGGAACCACCGCGATTGACTACCTAGGTTTGTAATGATTATTCTTTTTTTGACGGATCTGTAATCATTAGACTATATATGTATGTGGCTCTGTGAGTTTGTGGTTGAACTTTTTTTGATAATCTTTGTCTTGAAATGTTTCTAATTTTGGCTATCTACTTACATTAAGGTCTAATGCTATAAATGTGTTCTTTTGACATAATTTTGATACAACTATTGAATTTTTTTTTTACTTTTAATCTTTAACATCATAAAGTTAACCTAGTTGTTATTGGATAATGAAAATTTCTTTCACTATAAATTCATATATGAAGGAATCAAGCAAGTGATATAATGAAATACAATTTGTTCTTACTCATAGAAACTCAACCAATATGCAAAGAAGAAATGTTGCATAACCTAGTTGTAGTCCTAATCATACAAAAGGTGTCACACATGAGTATGTAGAACCTCACTCCATTCTTTCTAATATAGAAGCGGAAGAAAAACCAATCGAAAAAGATATAAATTATATCTTTTTTTTTATACTTTATTTTTGTAATTACAATGCTTAATATTTATGTAACTTTTATTTCACCTGTTGAGATTTACATTGAAACCTGCACTTATAAAGATGAGTCAATTGTCCATAAAAAGGCCACAAGAGTGATTGTAAGTTTCGATCTTTTTGTATTAGAGATATGTAACTTTAATTGGCTCAGTTTACTTTGATTGGGAATGAGACAAGTTTGTTGATGATTATGTATTTGCATTTGTTGATGATTGTTTTGGTTCTTTTTAGATTTATGTGGAAGATAATTAATAGTGCTTAGTATAGTGACTTATTTTTTAGCTTGGTAATGACTTATTTTTTATTGTGTTGATTGTTTTGGTACTTTTCAAAATTGTTGTGGAAGACAATTGATATTTTTTAGTATAGTGACTTATTTTTATTGCATTGATGGTTTTGGTTCTTTTTAAATATGTTGTGGAAGACAATTGATAATGTTTAGTATAATGACTTATAGTAAAGATATATAAAGTAGATAGTATATTGGTTCTTCGTGCTGCTATTACTTTCGCCTCCAACAACCTAAATGAGAAATGTGATTATAATATAGAAACTTGAGAAAAGTCATTAATTTATTGTGCCAACATATGTTTAACTCTTAACAAAACGAGATACTAAATATTCATATCTGATTTATAATTTCACACATAATCACTCTAGTTATTTGCTCTTTGATACGCATATTTAGTGTTTATGTATTGAAAGGAAACTCATGCACATGTTTTGATCCATAACATAACCTTCAATCTTCTATTGTTTGATCAGTTTATTACATTTTAATTTGCTATAAAAATATGGTGAATCTTGTCATTTTTTAGTTTTAAGAAGGAAAACTCTAAGACAACCAAGAGAATTTAATTTGACAAACAAGAAAAATTAATTAAATGAAGACATACTCATATAGATTATCAAACAAATAAGAAAATTATAACTAAAAGCCTAAGTGGCCTGAGAATGTTAGTGACAAATATTTGGGAGGTAAAGTACTAAAATAAAACTTAAAATGCCTAATAGAGACAATAATGATTGATGTATCAAAGTGAACCAATTCTGAAACTTTCATATTTTTATGTAAAAATGCATTTTTTTTAATAAGTGCTTTTGTGTTGAATCACTTTTTCGTGAATTTATCTTTTAAGATTTTTCTCTGCATACTTGAATTCTTCTAATTTTTATAATCAATTTAGACTTTTAAATTTTAAAATTGGACATGTAAGAAAAAAAAATCTAGTAACTCCAAATTTTGAATTTCATAAAAGTGAAGAAAGTATTCATCAAAATAAATCTTCCTACACATATTATAACACTTATAATCAACTAACAACTCACGATTACACACAAAAAATAATGAAATTTCAAGAAATTAACCTAAAATATCAAATTTTCAAAGAACATCAAAAACTTAAAAACATAAATTTAAGGAAAAAATTAGTTCTTGGAGACATGCTCTGAACACCAAATGATGTGAATATGGGTGCATCTACATGAGATTGAAAAACTAACCAAATAGTTTCTTCAAATAAATGTGGCAAACTGAAATGGGAAAAAGAACCAAAGATAGGTTAGATTGAAAAGATGGAGAAGAATGAGCCACAATCTAAAAGAGGAGACATGTCTCACTCACCATTCTTATGAGAGAAATTCTAAATCATTTTTAAACTTTTTTTTCTTTTCAAATGAGGTTACAAACCCTACTTAAAGCATAAAACCTCAAAATCTACATGAGCCACAAGTGGAACCATTCTCTACGCTCATATTGGACTTACATCATATTTTCAAAAATATACTAAATGTAATGAAGAAAAGTATTTTCACTTACACATGATATCAACTAAATCTAAATCAAAACTATTACAGTTCCAAATTAAAGCAATCTAAGAATTATTACAAACCAAATTAAAATAAATAAAATTCATCCTAATTTATTAAAATATGGATCATATTCATGCTCTTGAGATCCTTTTCATATAATAATCATAAAGCATGTTGTGAATATGGGTGATTTAAAGTCTTTTGATGGAATTGGTTAGTGGGAGTTATTGATGAATTATGTCACTTTTATTAACATTATACTTATGTAGTGGTATGTGCATGTTACATCAATGACACAACAATTATTATGCAATTTTATTATTGTGTTTATCTAGATACGTTTCAAGGTTATCCTCTTAATGATGGTGTTTCATGAAAAACATGAACATAATTTCCTTGTTTCCTTGAGGAGGTTGGTTGTGTTTGTTGTGGAAAAATCCTTAAATTAGTATTTTGAAGATAATCAAATATTTAATTATATTTGTTAATTGTGATTATGATTTTATTAATTATTGACTAGTGTTTTTGAGTGTATTTATTTAGACAGAAAATTAAAACCAAAGTTAATTCATGATATGTTGAAGTATGCATACTTATTCAATATCACTTGGTCATTTTTAAGCATCAAGATTGATTTCATTAACAAATCTAGACCATCTCATGCACACAACTAGACAAGAATACACTTATATGAAGTATGAAATGATTTGGAAGATTCCTTAAAGGTAGTCAAAACTAGATTGATGACATAATGATTGTAGAACATTCTGGTTCGTTTTGGTTGTCTTATTAAAAGACAAGACAAATTGATTGATTTTGGAATCACTAAAAGTTTATCCTGGATTGATATAATTCTCACATGGAGCACCGAAAAGAAAACAAGCCTCAAAAAGTCAAATAGTAAAGATCCATTTGCAAAAAACTTCATGCAGATTGATCTGCAGTTTATATTTCTAGGTTTATTAGTTGGAAGAAAGTACGAAGCACTCAAGTGTATTGCAAAAACCATTCTTGACATGACATATGCCCGTGCTTCTTACTCAACTCTATCCTAACATACATATTAAACCTTTGCACGCATGTTTCCTTCAAGTCTCAAGGAAGAATGTTCTAAGTTTGAAGAATAACATTCTGGACATAATTACAAATAAGAAGATTGTTTTAAAGAAAGCAATTGACAGTTGGCAAGATTGTTCAATGACTATATTAAGATTAAACTAACATTCTAACTATAGTTCTTCATCTATAAAACCAAGATTAATAAGAAGATTAAAGCAAGAACGTTAGAATGTTAGAGCATCTCCCACGCTGAATTCAACATGGGTTCATTAAAAAGGGCTCATTGTGCCACATCATCTTGAAGCAACTCATTCATTTTTCTCCAATGCTTTAACTCTTAAGAACCATATTAGGTCCCAAAACTTTAATTCATACATTAATATTTTATTTATATTTAATTTTATTACAACTTAAAATATTAATTTAAATATTTTAATAAATATTATTATACATTATTTTAATTTAAATTTAAAATAAAATTGAACTTTAATTTTTATAACATGGTAATTGAGAATTTTGAATAAAATACAACCAAGATTGTTGAAGATTATATTGATTCGGATTCATTTTACACAAACAATTTTTGTTTGAAACAATAAGATAAAAACATAATTTAAAAAGTATTGTTAATAGAAGCTTAAAGAAAAAAAAATGTGTAGCAAAAACTATGAAAGTAAAAGTAAGTGTAAGTAAAACAAATTGTTTCAACTAATAAGAAAATGTATTTCAATTACAATTTAACTGTAAAAAAAAAAAACTAACAATCATAAATTAATAAAAAAAATAATGGTCATAAATTTATTATTATTAAATTATGAAAGTACCATGTAAATATGCAATGATACTTATGTTTTTGATGAAGACAAATACCAAGTAAAGTGATCAAGTTACAAGTTCAAAGTGAAGTCAACAATCAACTCAACAATTGTCAATATGCTAGAAAACCTATAGTTTAAGGTACATGATGCAATATAATATTATTACTTTTCAAATGCACATGAGATCTTGATTACTTCATCTAAACTCTAGCATATGCATCACAAGAATTTTCAAAGTGTCAAACTACATGAACAATGTTTGAAAATCAGGTTTTAACAAAAGTTAAGGTTGTATTCAACTATATATATGTGTAGCCGAATACATATGAAGTCAGTAGCAAAAATTGCACATTTGTATTCAACTACAACATGTTGTAGCCGAATACAAACCCAAGTCAATAGGAAAAACTGCACATTTTTATTTAACTACAACATGATGTAACCAAATACAAAACTAAGTCCGTGGCAAATTTCAGTCATCTATATTCGACTACATGAATCTGTATTCAGGTACAAGCATAAATTGATCTGAAGTGATGTCTTATGAGTATAAATACGTTATAGTCTCAAGTTTTACAAAAAGAATCTTAGAACAACTTTGAACAACTTTCTAAAATATTTTGGGAATTATTCCACTACAAGGAAAACAAGAATTTGTGAGGGCCAAATGCCCCCCCACAAAGGGAGAAAAACAATCACAAATAAGCCAATGACAAAGGTTTGTGTTGGCCAAAACAGCCACAAAATTCTTTTTTTTTTTTTTAGTATTTGTGAGGGCTTAAGCCGCCGAAAAACTAAGTTTAAAACGGTCAGCTTTTGTGAGTGCCAAGACCACCACAAATGTTGTCCTTTGTGAGGGCTTAAGCCGCCACAAAGGATGACATGACATAAAATAATCAGTTTGTGAGAGCTCAGGCCGCCACAAATTATCCCATATGTGAGGGCTTAGGCCGCCACAAATGTGTGACTTTATTAAAAAAAAATTAGTTTTATAAAATTCGAAATTAATATTAATAAATGATATTATATATTAAAAATTAATATTAATATAATTTAAAAATTAAAAATTTAAATTAAAAATAAATATTATATATTAATAAATTATATAAAATTATAATTTAAATTATATATATAAAAAAATAAAATATTTCAAAATTAATAAATTATGTCATACAAACCAAAAATTAAACATATCATAATTAATTAATAATGTATAATAAATTCGTACAAACCAAAAATAAAAATAGCAAATATTATTCAAATACCTCAATCATTGTAGTAATTACTCTTATCATAGTTAATTGACGTTGAGGATGCTGCTGTGATATTATATATTTTATGATTAGATCATTATTATAAATCTTATTTTTCTTAAGTATTATTTTGTTGCTAAAAACATTAAAATTTCTTAATAAAATTATATTTTACTAACATAATAAATCATAGGCTAAATACCACGGGTGGTCCCTTAACTTAATTTCAGTTAACATTTTAGTCCTTTATCTTTTTTTTTTCTTTCCGAGTTGGTCCTCTATTTTAATTTTAAGTGACAATTTGATCTTTTATGTTTTAAAATGTCAATAATATTATCCTTATTTTTTGCAAAAATTCTAAAAATCATAAAAAAATTTCAAACAAAACCCATAAAATTAATTATCGTCCTCAATATAATGCAATTTCCTCAAATTCATAACTTAAATCTTTAAATAAGCTCATATTTTCATCTCTAACAACATCAAATAAAGAATGACAAATATGAGTTTATTTGAAGATTTGAGCTACAAATTTGATGAAGTTTATTTTATATCAAAGAATATAAATAAATTTATGTGTTTTGTTTGAAAATTTTGATGATTTTTTGAATTTTT
>JBBPBT010000850.1:583117-594951 GCA_037974875.1 Cicer bijugum | reverse complement strand
ACAAACAAAAGAATACATAAAAAAAAACTGAAATTGAAAAATAAGAATACACTCAACATAATAATATGAATAAAAAAACTAACCAAAGGCACAAACTAGATAAAAAAAAGTAAAGTTAATTATAAACAAACTAGATTGAAAAAGCATGAAGTCTTAAAATAGGAACCCTAATCTTAAAATTTTTGAAAATTAGAAACATTTAAATAAATATAAAAGAGAAGAATGCTTTAGAAATATGCAACACCCCGTTTTTCAAAGCGAGGGTGTATTTTTTTTTTCGAAAGAAATTAAAAATACAACAAGGAAATAAATAAAACCGAGCAAATTAATAAAATAAAACCTTTGGATATATAACTAAGTCATTAAAATTTACAAACAGCGGAAAAGTTTTTCAAAATATAAATCCAAGGCATGTCCTGCTGTCAGCAATAGTACATGTACATCCTTTCAACTTTACAATAAAAGTAGCCCAAAGGAAGGACATATGTGTCCTGAGTGACAACCTAGTCTGATCATTCTATACATAACCAAAAAAAACTATACGCCTTGAGTAATCTCCACGCGCCCCGTGAGATTCTCCTAACGTAGCTCCAATCAAGCACTCCCATCCATATTCCCTTCCGGAGGGTACGTACCGGTAGGATCATCCTGACTCTCATCTGAGGGCAAAGCCCAGATTTCCACAATAGTTGTAAAGGGTCACCAACCGAAATTAATAGTTAACACATAACATTTAAACTTTTCAATGCACAAATAACCTTTTCAATTTATCAAACATATTAGATGGGTTTTTCCACATGCTAAAAGTTCATGTAAAGCTTGCCAAATGTAAATGACATCAAATAGAGTTATCAATCCATCAAATAATACATAACTGAACAAAGCATTGATAAATCAATTGAGAAATCAATTATCAAACTCAACATAAGATTTCCCACTGAACCAATCGATTGGGGAAATCAATTTCCTGAAAGTTTTTAGTGAAAAATGAACTCTGGGCTTAAATCAATCGATTGGGTAAATGGATTGACTCAATCGATTGGGTAAATCGATTGACAGACAGACAGAGCCCCTGTATTGAATCCAATCGATTGGGTAAATCGATTTCGGGAAAATGAAGCCCCTGACTTGAATCCAATTGTATCCAAATCGATTTACCAAATCGATTTCTTAAATGATTTTGAAATACTTCTTACAAAATCGATTGGGTAAATCGATTTCGTGAATAACAGGGCCCCTGTAACTCATCAAATCGATTGGGTAAATCGATTTCCCTGTGTATTCTTTCAAAAATACATAAACTAACTCAATCACATACAAACACCACTCCAAACCTTAACACTTAGCAATACCCATACAAGCACCACGTCATTATGAGTTTCGAAAACGTTTTTACAACCTAACATACTATCACACAATTCCAAAACATAACTCTTAGTGCAATCAACGAAATCACAATCTGAATCAAAACACACTTACACATAATTTCAAACCATAACACTTAGCAAAATCAACACAATCATAATTTGGATCAACCACGACTCGTGTGTCGAGCACCCTAATGCAATGCGTATATGCCAAAATGCATGGACTCGGAATTCCAAACCAAAACCCTCCTCGAAGGGCCGTAAATCATAATTGTACCGCCTATCGCAGGCCAAAGTACCAATTACCGAGGTGCCACCTATCACGGGTCTGCACGATTTACTAAAAAGCGTAAACCACAAACGTACTGCCTATCACGGGACCGTATCGTTTACCAAGGTGCCACCTATCACGGGTCTGCACGGCTTACTAAAAGGAACGTAAATTGTAAAGGTACCGTCTATCACAGGCCAAAGTACTCTTTACCGAGGTGCCACCTATCACGGGTCTGCACAATTTACCAAAAACCATAAGTCGTAAATGTACCGCCTATCACGGGCCAAAGTACTATTTACCAAGGTGCCACCTATCACGGGTTTGCACAACTTACAAAAACGTAAATCATAAATGTACCGCCTATCACATGCCAAAGTACTATTTATCAAGGTGCCACCTATCACGGGTCTGCACGATTTACAAAAAGCATGAAAATGCATGAGCGTATACTGACTCCATTCACAACAATCGTTAAGCAAATGCAGTTATTAAAAGATTCCCCATTTTTAACACTCATTTGACTTAAAAGATTTTCACGCCAAACATTAAGCAAACAAACATATTAAGAGATTCCCCATTCTTAATATGCTTTTGACTTAAACGATTCCCACAACAAAACATTCAGTAAATAAGACATTAAGAGATTCCCCATTCTTAATACTCATTTAACTGAAACGATTTTCAAAAACAAACATTAAGTAACCAAGACATTAAGAGATTCCCCATTCTTAACGCTCAGTTAACTTAAACGATTTTCAAGCAACGTTAAGTAACTAAGACATTAAGAGATTTCCCATTCTTAACGCCCAGTTAACTTAAACGATTTTCAAAACAACATTAAGTAAACGAGACATTAAGAGATTCCCCATTCTTAATTCTCATTTAACTTAAACGATTTTCACAAACTCACATTAAGTAAACAAGACATTAAGAGATTCCCCATTCTTAATACTCGTTTAACTTAATGGTTTTCAAATTCCACACAAAACCAACTTTCACATACTTTCACAATCAATCCCTACTTCATTCCAAATCATTTTCCACACAAACCACACAAAACAAACTCACACATACTTTCACAATCAATCCCTACTTCATTCCAAATCATTTTCCACACAAAACAAACTCAAATTTCATCAGTTATCAATTTAGAATACGTCAAAACAACAAACACAAATCAACATAATCCATCACTCAAAAACAACAAGTTTCATATACTCAAAATCATACATAAATGGGTTTAAAATTCATTCTCCATAAAACCTTACTTTAACCCTAACCAAATTCTTTTCCACCCAACCACAAGTAAGTCCCTAAATGCAAACTAAAAGTTTGGAAGGAGCCCTTACCTTCACTTTAGCTTTTTCGTCCGATTACGGTACCGTGAGCAAATCCAGTAAAAATCTCCGCTTGCAACGCCGCTTCCAAAGTTAGCTCACTAGCACCGTAGTGTAGTAGTGAGCAACTTTCCCTTCTATCACTTCTTGAAACGACGCTTAGATCTAGATGAAACGGGGAGATTTGAGTTTGAATCCCTAATACCGTTTTTCTCCGTTTTCGAATCAAAGAGGAAGAGTGAAGTTGAGAAATCCTTGTTCTATCACCCACTATCAATTGCGAACTCCAAGGAAAGAAAATAAAGCAAAAACGAGCAACAATGGAGGGAGGAAGAAATTTGTTCACGCGAGGCAGTGAGGAAGAAGGAAATTCTGATTTTCCTTCCTTTGTTTTTCCTTTCTCTCTTTTTCTTTCCTTTCTACTTCTCTTCTCCTTATTTCTTTCTTTTCCTTTTCTATATATATATATAAATATATATATATATATATATATTAATAATAATTAACAAATATCTCCAACTTTATAGATATTTATTAAATTACTCTTTTACCCAAAATGCATAAAACTATTCATAAAAGATTCACCGCAGTTAATTAACTTATTTATCGACGAGTAATTTTAATCAAGCATCAAAATACCTTTTGATTATATAAACTCCAAAATATTAATAACTTTGGCTAAAAAGCCCCTGAGTTCAATACCAAGATCCATTAAAATACATAAAGTACACTTTAAAATTATGGGTCTTACATTACTACCCCCCTAAAATTAGTTTCGTCCTCGAAACTATGCGTCGATAAATAACTCTGGGTGTTGTTCTCTCATCTTATTCTCCAGTTCCCAAGTCGCATCTCCAGTAATTGGGTTCCAAATCACTTTGACTAACGAAACATCCTTGGTCCTCAATCGCTTGATCTTCCTGTCATCAATTCTCACCGGTGGTACTTCGAATGACAAGTTATCCTTTAGCTGGATTGTGTCTGGTTCGATCACATGAGATGGATCTGCAAGATATTTCCTCAATTGTGACACATGAAATACATCATGGATATTGGACAGTATCGGAGGTAATGCAATCCGATAAGCAACGGGCCCAATTCGTGCAGAAATCTGATATGGTCCAATGAATTTCGGAGTCAACTTCTTCGATTTCAATGCTCTACCAACTCCAGTAGTAGGTGTGACTCTCAGAAATACATGGTCACCCTGTTCGAATTCCAAAAGTCTGCGACGCTTGTCCGCATAACTCTTCTGACGATCCTGTGAAGTCTTCATTTTCTCCTTGATTTTCCTCACCTTAGCTGTAGTCTGTTGCACCATCTCTGGTCCGACGATCATATTTTCACCGTCCTTATACCAACACAAGGGCGTTTGACACTTGCGCCCGTATAGAGCCTCATATGGCGCCATTCCAATACTCGCGTGGAAACTATTGTTGTAGGTGAACTCAATCAATGGAAGTACATCATCCCAACTTCCTCGATCATCTAATACACATGCTCTCAACAGATCTTCCAGGGACTGATTCGTCCTTTCAGTCTGTCCGTCCGTTTGTGGATGGTAAGCTGAACTCAACCGTAGTTTCGTTCCCAACGCTTCGTGCAATGCTCCCCAAAAATGCGAGGTGAACTTCGGATCTCGGTCTGATACAATACTCGATGGTACCCCGTGTAACCTCACAATTTCAGCAATGTAGATCTCCGTTAACTGGTCTACCTTATAAGTGGTCTTCACTGGCAAAAAGTGTGCGGATTTAGTCAATCGATCCACTATCACCCATATAGAATCATTCTTTCTCCTTGTTTTAGGCAATCCAGTTATAAAATCCATGGAAATGTTGTCCCACTTCCATTCAGGTATATCTAAAGGTTGCAACATCCCAGCAGGTCGCTGATGTTCCACCTTCGCTTTCTGACAAGTCAGACAAGTCGATACATACTCCGCTACATGTTTCTTCATTCCTGGCCACCAATAATTCTCTCTCAAATCTTGATACATCTTTGTTGCTCCAGGATGAATACTCAACTTGCTCTTATGAGCCTCTTCTAAAATTATTTTCCTCATATCCGTAATTTCTGGTACACAAATCCTACCATTACATCGTAGAATATTATCTGCTCCAATTTTGAACTATGTTGTCTTCCCTTGCACTATTAGGTTCCTCTTCTCCTGAATTAAGACGTTATTTTGAGAATTTGCAATGTCTTCAAGTAGTCCACTCGAAATCTTAATCATTCCGAGTCTCAAAATTCCCGGTGCAAACTCTATGTTCAAGTGTAGGTCTCGAAAAGCTTCCCACAACTCTTGTTGTCTAGCCATAATTATTGAAGACACCGATACACTTCTTCTACTCAATGCATCAGCCACTACATTGGCCTTCCCAGGGTGGTACTGCAGTGTGAAATCAAAATCCTTGAGAGTCTCCATCCATCTTCTCTGACGCATGTTCAATTCCTTCTGATCAAACAAATATTTCAAACTCTTATGGTCACTGAACACGATGAACGTGCACCCATATAAGTAGTGCCTCCAGATCTTCAATGCAAAAATAACCGCAGCAAGCTCCAAATCATGAGTAGGATAGTTTCTCTCATGAATCTTCAATTGCCTGGAGGCATAAGCTACAGCTTTCTTGTGTTGCATCAGCACACATCCCAACCCTTGGTGAGACGCATCACAATAAACTTCATAGGGTTCATCTGATTGCGGTAACACCAACACTGGTGAGGTTGTCAATTTTGTCTTCAGTAACTGAAAATTTTCCTCACACTTCTCCGTCCATGCGAACGGTTGATCCTTTCTGGTAAGATGTGTCAATGGGGACACAATCTTAGCAAAACCTTCAATAAATCTCCTGTAGTACCCTGCCAGCCCTACAAAACTTCGTATGTCCGTGACAGTCTGAGGCTGTTTCCAAGCAAGGATCGCCTCAATCTTGGCCGGATCTACAACGATTCCTTCCTTGGTTATCACATGTCCCAAGAAATTCACCTTTTCTAGCCAAAATTCACACTTTGACAAATTGGCATACAATTGCTTCTTGCGTAAAATCTCAAGAACTTGACGTAAGTGTTCTCCATGCTCTTCTTCAGTTTTTGAATAAATCAATATATCATCAATGAACACCACAACAAACTTATCAAGGAATGGACTAAAGATTCTATTCATGTAGTCCATGAAAATTGCCGGTGCATTGGTAACTCCAAACGGCATAACCAGATATTCATAATGCCCATAACGGGTTCTGAATGCGGTTTTCTGAATATCTCCTTCCCTTACTCGAATCTGATGGTAACCCGACTTCAAGTCAATCTTCGAGAATATCGCTGCCCCTCTCAATTGATCCATTAAATCATCGATGCGTGGCAAAGGATAACGATTCTTAATAGTTGCCTTATTAAGCTGTCTATAATCCACGCATAAGCGTGAGCTTCCGTCCTTCTTCTTAACTAGTAAAACTGGAGCTCCCCATGGCGATACGCTTGGTCTAATAAATTTCCTCTTCAACAAATCTTCAATTTGACCTTTGAGCTCATTTAATTCCAATGGTGACATTCGGTACGGTGCAATCGAAATTGGTCCCGTTCCTGGGTGCAAATCAATGAAAAATTCCACTTCTCTTACTGGTGGCAATCCTGGAATTTCCGTTGGAAATACATCCCGGTAATCATTGACAAGCATCACATCTTCTATGTTCACATTTATCTTTGCCTCCACATGGGCCAGAGACAAAAACTCATGAGTCCCTTCACTTAGCGACACTCGGAGTTTGTTAGCGGCTAAATACTTAACAACTCCTGGTTCGGGGAAAAGAACCAATTTGCGAGCACAATCTAAGATCACATAGTGATACGACATCCAATCCATACAGAGGATGACCTCGAGTGATTGTAGTGGTAAACAAATCAAATTAACCAAGAAATCCCTATTCTGAATAGTTATTTGACAATGTAAACATGCAGAATTTACTGTCAACGTCTTAGCAGGCGTGGAAATAACCAAATCAAAAGGTAAAGCAGACACAGATAGCTTCAAACGATTCACACAATCCATCGCAATGAAGGAATGGGTTGCCCCCGAGTCAAAAAGTGCAGTTAGAGTGTTACCTGCAATCTCACAGTCACGCTGAATCAGATTGCCAGATGGATTCCCCTCTTCAGCACTCACACAATAAATGCGCCCTCTAGCCGTAGGACGAGTAGCCCTAGCTACATTCACAACTGGTTCCGCCTTCGGAGCCGTGCAATCCTTTGCCATGTGTCCTGGCTTCTGACAATTGTAGCAGGTGAGAGTATTAGGGGTACAGGCGTTAGCATAATGTCCATCTTCCCCACATCAGAAACATCGAACCACTCGCCCCAATTGTCTCCCAAAATTCTGGTTCCCTGGGCGATTCTACCCACTGTTGTTAGTTCGTGGTCGATCATAAGGTTTTGCAACTTGTTTCCCTTTGTTGTTCTGATAATTCACCCGACTGGGCCCTCCTGCATTAAAATTTCCTCCTCGGCTAGCCCTCTTGTTCTTCATATCCTCAACTTCCCTACATATCTCCACAAGGGCTTGGAAACGTTGAATTCCCAAGGGCAAGACAGAGTCTTGAATCTCATACTTTAGTCCGTCTTGGAAGCGATGACACATGAATGGTTCATCAATCTCTTCACGGAAAAACCGAAAATGCCTTGAAAGCGATTCAAATTTAGCGGCATATTCGCCCACGGTCATGTTCCTCTGATGCAGTTTCAGGAAATCGTCGCCCAATTTAGTCCTGGTACTCATCGGGAAGTATTTGTCTAAAAACTTCCTCTTGAATGATTCCCAGTTCACCTCCTCGTGAGCTGATCTCATCAATAGTTTTACACTCCTCCACCAGTACTCAGCATCCCCCAATAGCATGTAAGTGGCATAGTTGACCTTCACTGTCGCCTGACAGTTAATCATTTCAAAGATCTTCTCCACTTCTTGGATCCACTGATCCGCTTTCTCCGAGTTCTCATCCCCCTTAAACTTAGGAGGATTGTAACGACGGAAGTCTTCTAGCCCTCATGACTCCGCAGCACGAATCTCTCTTTCCCTCTTTTCGAGGTCACGTTGAGTCTTGGCAGCAGTCTGTGCAGCAACAGAAGCGGCCATGTTATTCATAGCCTCCGCCATCCGATCATCCCTATTGGCATTGGCTCTCGGAACGTCATTCCTCCTTGGCGGCATGGTTTTCCTATAAAACCATCATCAAGTAGAGTCTTAACACTACGTCAATAATTCCAAAAATAACTTCCGACCACATCAGCACATAATAATTATTCTGAACTTGACAACTCAAACCACCTAAACGACACATGATCAGACAACAACTCCTACCCTACAATCTATAATTAAAGGTTCCACAGTCCCCAAAGAAAACCAAACCAAGGCTCTGATACCACAATGTAACACCCCGTTTTTCAAAGTGAGGGTGTATTTTTTTTTCGAAAGAAATTAAAAATACAACAAGGAAATAAATAAAACCGAGCAAATTAATAAAATAAAACCTTTGGATATATAACTAAGTCATTAAAATTTACAAGCAGCGGAAAAGTTTTTCAAAATATAAATCCAAGGCATGTCCTGCTGTCAGCAATAGTACATGTACATCCTTTCAACTTTACAATAAAAGTAGCCCAAAGGAAGGACATATGTGTCCTGAGTGACAACCTAGTCTGATCATTCTATACATAACCAAAAAAAACTATACGCCTTGAGTAATCTCCACGCGCCCCATGAGATTCTCCTAACGTAGCTCCAATCAAGCACTCCCATCCATATTCCCTTCCGGAGGGTACGTACCGGTAGGATCATCCTGACTCTCATCTGAGGGTAAAGCCCAGATTTCCACAATAGTTATAAAGGGTCACCAACCGAAATTAACAGTTAACACATAACATTTAAACTTTTCAATGCACAAATAACCTTTTCAATTTATCAAACATATTAGATGGGTTTTTCCACATGCTAAAAGTTCATGTAAAGCTTGCCAAATGTAAATGACATCAAATAGAGTTATCAATCCATCAAGTAATACATAACTGAACAAAGCATTGATAAATCAATTGAGAAATCAATTATCAAACTTAACATAAGATTTCCCACTGAACCAATCGATTGGGGAAATCAATTTCCTGAAAGTTTTTAGTGAAAAATGAACTTTGGGCTTAAATCAATCGATTGGGTAAATGGATTGACTCAATCGATTGGGTAAATCGATTGACAGACAGACAGAGCCCCTGTATTGAATCCAATCGATTGGGTAAATCGATTTCGGGAAAACGAAGCCCCTGACTTGAATCCAATTGTATCCAAATCGATTTACCAAATCGATTTCTTAAATGATTTTGAAATACTTCTTACAAAATCGATTGGGTAAATCGATTTCGTGAATAACAGGGCCCCTGTAACTCATCAAATCGATTGGGTAAATCAATTTCCCTGTGTATTCTTTCAAAAATACATAAACTAACTCAATCACATACAAACACCACTCCAAACCTTAACACTTAGCAATACCCATACAAGCACCACGTCATTATGAGTTTCGAAAACGTTTTTACAACCTAACATACTATCACACAATTCCAAAACATAACTCTTAGTGCAATCAACGAAATCACAATCTGAATCAAAACACACTTACGCATAATTTCAAACCATAACACTTAGCAAAATCAACACAATCATAATTTGGATCAACCATGACTCGTGTGCCGAGCACCCTAATGCAATGCGTATATGCCAAAATGCATGGACTCGGAATTCTAAACCAAAACTCTCCTCGAAGGGCCGTAAAAAACACGGCTTACTAAAAAGAACGTAAATTATAAAGGTACCGCCGATCACAGGCCAAAGTACTCTATACCGAGGTGCCACCTATCACGGGTCTGCATAATTTACCAAAAACCGTAAGTCGTAAATGTACCGCCTATCACGGGCCAAAGTACTATTTACCAAGGTGCCACCTATCACGGGTCTGCACAACTTACAAAAACGTAAATCATAAATGTACCGCCTATCACATGCCAAAGTACTATTTATCAAGGTGCCACCTATCACGGGTCTGCACGATTTACAAAAAGCATGAAAATGCATGAGCGTATACTGACTCCATTCACAACAATCGTTAAGCAAATGCAGTTATTAAAAGATTCCCCATTTTTAGCACTCATTTGACTTAAACGATTTTCACGCCAAACATTAAGCAAACAGACATATTAAGAGATTCCCCATTCTTAATATACTTTTGACTTAAACGATTCCCACAACAAAACATTCAGTAAATAAGACATTAAGAGATTCCCCATTCTTAATACTCATTTAACTGAAACGATTTTCAAAAACAATCATTAAGTAACCAAGACATTAAGAGATTCCCCATTCTTAACGCTCAGTTAACTTAAACGATTTTCAAGCAACG
Source organism: Cicer bijugum (assembly GCA_037974875.1). Classification (NCBI taxonomy): domain Eukaryota; kingdom Viridiplantae; phylum Streptophyta; class Magnoliopsida; order Fabales; family Fabaceae; genus Cicer; species Cicer bijugum. Next base: position 584,531 of record JBBPBT010000850.1, on the reverse strand, counting down.
TTAAGTAACTAAGACATTAAGAGATTCCCCATTCTTAACGCCCAGTTAACTTAAACGATTTTCAAAACAACATTAAGTAAACGAGACATTAAGAGATTCCCCATTCTTAATTCTCATTTAACTTAAACGATTTTCACAAACTCACATTAAGTAAACAAGACATTAAGAGATTCCCCATTCTTAATACTCGTTTAACTTAATGGTTTTCAAATTCCACACAAAACCAACTTTCACATACTTTCACAATGAATCCCTACTTCATTCCAAATCATTTTCCCACAAACCACACAAAACAAACTCACACATACTTTCACAATCAATCCCTACTTCATTCCAAATCATTTTCCACACAAACCACACAAAACAAACTCAAATTTCATCAGTTATCAATTTAGAATACGTCAAAACAACAAACACAAATCAACATAATCCATCACTCAAACACAACAAGTTTCATATACTCAAAATCATACATAAATGGGTTTAAAATTCATTCTCCATAAAACCTTACTTTAACCCTAACCAAATTCTTTTCCACACAACCACAAGTAAGTCTCTAAATGCAAACTAAAAGTTTGGAAGGAGCCCTTACCTTCACTTTAGCTTTTTCGTCCGATTACGGTACCGTGAGCAAATCTGGTAAAAATCTCCGCTCGCAACGCCGCTTCCAAAGTTAACTCACTAGCACCGTAGTGTAGTGGTGAGCAACTTTCCCTTCTATCACTTCTTGAAACGACGCTTAGATCTAGATGAAACAGGGAGATTTGAGTTTGAATCCCTAATACCGTTTTTCTCCGTTTTCGAATCAAAGATGAAGAGTGAAGTTGAGAAATCCTTGTCCTATCACCCACTATCAATTGCGAACTCCAAGGAAATAAAAGAAAGCAAAAACGATCAATAATGGAGGGAGGAAGAAATTTGTTCACGCGAGGCAGTGAGGAAGAAAGAAATTCTGATTTTCCTTCCTTTGTTTTTCCTTTCTCTCTTTTTCTTTCCTTTCTACTTCTCTTCTCCTTATTTCTTTCTTTTCCTTTTCTATATATATATATATATATATATATATATATATATATTAATAATAATTAACAAATATCTCCAACTTTATAGATATTTATTAAATTACTCTTTTACCCAAAACGCATAAAACTATTCGTAAAAAATTCACCGCAGTTAATTAACTTATTTATCGACGAGTAATTTTAATCAAGCATCAAAATACCTTTTGATTATATAAACTCCAAAATATTAATAACTTTGGCTAAAAAGCCCCTGAGTTCAATACCAAGATCCATTAAAATATATAAAGTACACTTTAAAATTATGGGTCTTACAAAATAACAAATAGAAGCATACATCAAAAAAGCTGAAATTGAGAAATAAGTATACACTCAACACAAACAATATAAATTAAAGA
>JBBPBT010000850.1:560096-582682 GCA_037974875.1 Cicer bijugum | reverse complement strand
AAAAAAGAGTAAAGTTAATTATAAACAAACTAGATTGAAAAAGCCTGAAGTCTAAAAATAGGAATCCTAATCTTAAACCTTTTGAAAATTAGAAACATTTAAATAATCAATGACATGGTTTTCCTTCTGTTCAGTTAGCTCACATAAAATTTCAGTCTGTACCCAAAACAACAATAATCAAACAAAAAAGTGCTATAAACTTTGCAATCCATTAACCAAATTTTCTTTCGCACCTTAAATAAATAGTAAAATAGGTCGAGTAGCTTACCAATGAAATTTAGTTGAATCTTTTAGGATACCTTTGCGGAGATAGGATAAATAAAAGCAGAAGATAACTTTAGAAGATGCTTTCAATTTATAATCTTAATTACTTGTCAAGCAAAGATAATTTAAAATCAAACATCCTTTTTGATAAAAATTTGTTGTTAGAATTGGTCAAACATTAATAAACATGGTTGACAAAAGATCCATCTTAACATGTGTATTTAACATTAGATCAGAATCCAATCTTCAGAACCAAAATGCAATTTAGTAAATTAAATGATAATGCCTAGGAAAAAAATTCATATTGATCTAAGATTATCTACACAATTATCTTTAAATTTATCTTCCACAAGAAAATCATGAAATTCAACAACATACTCTTATAATATGATATCTTTATTATTCTAACCACAAAAAACACAAAAATAAACTTTCTGCTAAGGCAAACAAAACTGGAGATAAAATATATTTAAGAGATTCACACAAATGAAGGGTTGATAACATTAAACATAGAACAAACCCCAACCAAATCACATTAAATAAACCACACTAAATTATGCATACAAACCTAACATTAACTAAAATATTTTTAAATATATAACCAAAACCAGAACTGAACCAGAACTGAACAAGCAGAAGGACGATGACGAAACAGAGAAGGACGATGAAGAAAACGAATAGGAACAGTTGCACGATTTGGGGATTTAGGGTTCAAAGATTTGAGGCTTTAGCTTGAAACATGTTCATAAAAATTTGGGGCTTTAGGGTTCTGCTTTAGCTTGAAACATGTTCATACAAATTTGGGGCTTTAGGGTTCTGCAATTTTATTTTAATTTAATTTAATTTTAATAATTTAATTATATTTTTAAAAATATTTCACAATTATTAAAATGATTTTTGAAAATAAAAATATATTTTTTAATTTTCACCTATAATAGGGGGACCAAAAGTGCAATTAAGCCTTATTATTATTATTATTATTATTATTATTATTATTTGTTAACCTTCATCATAAAAACGAGCCACAAACTCCTAGCCCAACATCTACTCATTCAGATGTGTTAGGTGACACCAAGCCAACACCCTTAGCCCAAAATTTTCTTGTACTAAAGATAAACATATGTCTACTAAATAATTACTACTAACAACTTTATCAACTACAATAAGTCGAATAAGGAAATTAATTATCACCTCTAATTTAATACTGGAAAATTTACCTTTATAGGTCATGATTATTTAAAAATATAGATTTAGAAGATGTTACAATATTTATGTTGTTGTTTACCGTAATGTTATTATTGTGTGCATTATTCCTTTGTTTTGCATGTGTTTGTCTTTTCCCTGTTTTGTTGTCACGATTAACCTAAGTGTGAGTAACTCACCTTTTACAACTAGTACTTTAGTTATAGTGCATTTAAAATTAAGTTTGGATGGAAGACAACCATAAGTCGTTAATTTGAGTGTGAAGTCTGTGTCGAAGACATCATATATGATATCATGGAATGAGGACGTAGGATAATATCAAGATATCATTGTCTTCGTATAAAAGAAATAAATGGTAGAGATAGGATTACTAAGATTATGAGATTCATATGGGGAATCATATAGTGTTGTTTCATAAGTTTAAAAAACCTTTTGAAAAATAATAATACCACCGAAAAAATATTACTGGGTTGAGTCGCAGACAATGTATGACAGTCGAATGACTGCCACTCATAATATGGCACTAAAACCACTCGTAAGAAATAGATAAAAAGTAAGAAGGGCGAGAAGAGAGAAAAGCCTTAGATATGAAGAGCTTTTGGTGTGCTTTTCCAACAGAGGAGAACCCTCTATTTATAGAGGAAATCCGCAACTGGATCTGAGAGAATCAGGAGATCCATGAGAACGTGATCCTTGATATCACCACAAAACGTGCGCTCAGAAATAGGACTTGCCAAAAACGTGTGGCCGGGCAATAACCAAACCAAACACGTAATGATGTCAATAAAATCCGCACCAGTAGGTACCACCGAACCCGCTTGATTTGGGCGCGGAAAACCCACTTTAATTGGGTGCGGGTGCGGATTTTCCCCAACACTAAAATTCGGGGGAGGGTGCAGGTTTGGGGGTGGTGATAACCAACCCGCACCCGAACCCGGACCCGCCCCGCAAGTATTATTATTGTAATTTTTAAATTTTATATACATATACATATTTAATATTTTTTTAAATATTAAAAATTATAATTTTATCTCTATATAAAATATTTTTAATTATTATTATTTAATAATATTTATTTTATTATAATAAATATGATTTTAAAATTTATAATTTTATATATACGAGTGAGTGCAGGTGCGGGCGAGGAAACCCGAGACCGGTTGCGGGCGGGGATGAGTGCCTAAATTCTACATCCGCTATGAAACGGGGGCGGGTGCGGGTTTTCCCTGATTAGTCGGGTACGGGCATGGAGGAAGCGAAATCTGCCCCCGCCCCGTTGCCATGCCTACAAACACATAAGTAAGACCAATATTAGGGTTTTGACTAGGCAAAAATAGAAGCACGAATTCATGAATGAAGACTAGATTAGATTAATGATGTTGACTCGGTGGAGGGCAGTTACGTAATTAACGTATCAAGCAAAGCCAAGCCGAACCGAGCCGAGCTAGACGGACGAACAGCGGCGCGCTCGTGTGTGGTGGTCCATTTGCTTGCGTTCTCCCTTCTTCACAAAATTGGGTTGCCCCTTGGGGCCCTCCTCAAGTCCATTACATCCACCTTATATATTCTACTAGTGAGTGTTTTCCCTCCTATGTGGGACTTCTCATATATTTGCCTTATATATCCAGTATAGTGAACGCTCTAGGAATTCTGCCTCAAAATTCCATAGGAAGCGGCCCCCACTTCCACATTCACATAGGTGAGTCTCTCACAAGTACTCCTATAGCTAAGTACTCCACTCCACATAGAGTATATATCTCTTTAAGAGTTTCTATTATCTCATCCTTCCATCGCTTCAGGACTCATGCTTCTCTCATACATTATGTAGCATGTTCATCTCATATCACTATGACTTGTTATTACCCATTGAACCTAATTCTTGGGATCTCCAGTCTTTTAGGTTGGGTTACCATCATAAGTGACTCATTAATCTATAGGCAATAGTTCCATCCTTTTGATGTATTTAGAACTTTCTCTATAGCTAATCCTTTCGTCAAAGGATCTGCTAAATTTTCATCAGTGCATACGTGATCCACTATAATAGCTCATTTAGAAAGTAATTTTCTAACTGTGTTGTGATTATGACGAATTTGTCTTCTTTTACCGTTGTATATCACGAACAACTATGAATCAACGAACTCAACGACGAACACAAACGAACCTGTGAAAAAAATAAACCAGGAAAATAATACTTGAGACGTCTCATATGACTATTCTTAAAAATTTATCCTCTTGATAAATACAAATACTCCAAGGTACAATATGTACTTTCGTAATGTGAGGGTAACAGAATAGCACAACAAAAATTGGAACCGGAGATGAAAACTAAAGAACTCGAACTCAATTTTTAATGGAAGAAAAAAATTGTATGGATGCGACTGTTATTGTTTGTTGATACTACATAATATTGAGCGTTCCTTGTTTTAAAACATTGCTGATGGAAAGGTAATATACTTGTTGAAATAATAAACGTATAACTCAGTCAATTTAGTTAAGAAAAACAAGGCACTAACTATACACTACAGCCCCGTAAAGCAAAATAGTTGGAAACATGTGTTTTTAACAACGGAGAGATTAAAGAAGTTAGTTAATAATAAATTACTAACCAATAATAATAATGAGTTACTTTTGAAATAAAAAATAATTACAACAATCCCTCATATATTTCAAAAGTTTAAGATTAAAAAAATAAAAAGAATTTTTTGGATAAACATCGTAGATTTAATAAATCTGAACTATGTAGCAAGTTATGGAATCAGTCTTAGATTGATAAAACATAACACCCATAGATTGATAAAACATAACACCCAATGAATTGGTTTAGCAAGTTATGGAATCCAAGACACTTGTTATGTGTTATAGGTCTCACAATCACATTACACCCCATAATTCTTGCTTTTAAACCATTTTTCCCTAATAGGTTGTGCGTTTGCCCGATATTCATAAGTGCTCTAGAGATTTCAGCATGATCTCTTGCAAGCGGCCCCACTTGACATCCATATAAACGATTTCATCAAGTGCATGTTGCAAATCATACATCACCCATATGAGATATCAAAATTGTTATAAGTTATCCTTTCAATAAAGCAATGTCTAGCACTTACTCAAGTGGACCATAGGACATGACCAAAAAAAAAATATTAAATAATTTTTTGTGCTAGCAAAACTAACAAGTTACTTGTTCTTTACCACTTGAAGCTTATTCATGGGATCTCCAATCACAAAGGTTGGGTTCCCATCACTTGTTGATTTCAATTGGCTTCCTCAATAGTTCTAGATTTTTGCAATTAATTTACCACATTAAGCCTGAATTGTACATGTCTATTTTAACCGTTGTAAGATGTACTATTTGCAACAGCTATAGTTGATTGGCTATTACAATGTATTGACACTTATGGGGTTGGTTTTGTTCCTAAATGAATATTTGCCAAAAAAAATTCTTAATCACTCAACTTCACTACTAGTCAACTTTAGAGCTACAAACTCTGACTCTATAGTTAATCTAACAATTATTATTTGTTTAGTTGATCTCTAAGTAATCGCACCACCGCTAAGTATGAACACATAACCACTAGTAATTTTGTCGCATCTGAATTAGAGATTCAGTTAGCATCATTATACCATTCTAGTACAGCGGGAAATTCATTATACACAATATCATAATTCATGGTACTTCTCAAAGATTTCACGAGTCTTGCAAGTGCCTTCTAATGATTTTAACTCGGGTTATTAGTAGATCTATTCAAACGACCTACTGCATATGCAATATTAGGCCGTAAAAAATTCATCATATGTAATAAGCTCCCAATAATTTGATCATATTGAGTCTGGTTAACAAGATCACCTTTATTCTTTTTTAAATTTTGAGTTAGGATCATAATGGGTAGTCACGTGATTAGAGTCAAAATGACCAAACTTCCTAAAAAGCTTATCAACATAATGTTCTTGGGATAGTGTTAGACTAATACCCTTCCTTGTGATTTTTACTCCCAAAATTACACTTGTTTCACCAATTATTTCATATCAAATTTAGATGCAAGAAAAGTTTTAGTTTTGATCACAATATCAATAAAAAGTACCAAAAATGAGCATGACATCCACATAAAGGCATATAATAACATGTTCTCGATTCAAAGTTTTAATGTAAACACATTTATCAATTTTAATGGAGGAGAAACCGTCAATAATCAAAATTTCATTAAATTTATCATGCCATTGTTTTGGTGTCTATTTCAAACCATACAAAGATTTAAAGAGTTTCTACATTTTTTCTCTTGACTACTAACTATGCATCCTTCACGTTGAGCCATATAAATTTCTTTCTTCTAAAGCACTATTTAAAAAAAAAAATTACATTCATTTGATGTATAAACAGTTTGTAAATAAATATCAAAGCTACTAAAATTCAAATTGGAGAAATTCTCGTTACTGGAGCAAAAATATCAAAATAATCAATATTTTCTTTTTGAGAAAATCTTTTTGCCACCAAACGAGGAAAGTTGAATTTTGTATCTCTCCAATTGGACTTATACCCCCAAAATGTTAAAACCCCAAATTTGTCTCTTTAATTTTCATTAAGTTAATGGTAAAAAAATTACTCTAAAATCTCACCCCTCACCAAAATTTCCTGTAAGTAATATTTTTTCCCAAAATTTCAAAGAACAAAATTTCTGATAGTAGAAATTATTTACTCGATTTTTCTCCAACGAAATTTTCGATATATTATTTATGTTACCGAAAATTTTGTGCCTTAAAATTTTCGGTAGTTAATTTTACTATACCATAATTTTTTGAAATTTTCGGTACATATTATTATTATTGTTTTGGATTTTTTTAACTTTTTTTTTTTAGATTTTATAAATCTTCGGTTGTTACTTCTATGGTTCCTCTTTCTCATTATCTCAATGGCATCTATCCTATTAGATTGTGTAGGAGGTCGAACTCGAGAATGTTCGATGGTGTTTTTTGCTCCTCTGGTCCTTATTGAAAATAAATTGAATATGAAATAAATGTAAAAAAAATTAAAAACAAAAATTATGCTGAAAATTTCATGAAGAAATAGAATTTATGAGAGTTTCAACCGAGTTGAAATTTCCGGTAGTTATTTTTCGATACTGAAAATTTCAAATTTTCGGTTGAAGATTTTATGATTGTGAGTACCACCAAGTATTTTATTTTTTTACCGGAAGGTTAGGAGTATTTTCTTAAGTTTAAGTATAAAATTTTTAAATGGAGGTATAAGTTTAAATGGAGGAGTACAAAATCCAACTCTCTCAACCGAGCTTTATAATTATCGATTGACCCATCATATTGTAGTCTTTTAAAAATCCACTTGCAATCAATAGGTTTTGCTCTTGGAGGTAAATGAACTAAAATCCAAGTTTTTGCATTTTGAAATTTAATCAATTTTGATTTTAATAGCTTATTTCCAAAGTTTAGAATCATAAGAAGAAATAGTTTCGTAAAAAACTTTTGACTCATTATCAACAAATTATCAACAAGATAACTATAAAAATCATTATGAATGATGTCTCTTTTCCTTGCCTTTAACTTTTCTTTAAATCTTCATTTGGTCTTCACAATAAATTTCTCAATGTTGCTTAAAGCTAACTTCATATTAATATTTCAAAGGAAATATGTTCTAAAAAAATTCAACATTCTTAATTTCTAAAGTTGAATTGCAATCTAAAACATCATTTTCAGAATAAAAAATTTATATTCAGTACTCTTTTCAATATATCCTATAAACATACAATCGGAGGTCTTAGAACCAATTTTTCTCAACTTTAGAAGGATTGGTTATGCATTGAGGTGTATGATGACATGTCTTTCCACAAACATAAAACATGCCCTTTCTTTTGACATTAAAGTTAGCAACACAAGGGACGTCATGTTTTTTAATTGCGAAAGGTAACTAATTGTATGTATGTTGGAAAATAGCGTGAATTTAATTTTTTTTCTTAAGTCTTACATTATAAAATTCTTATATTTTAAGGAGTTTTCAACTTTATAAAATACTAAAGTTTCACGTTGGATAGATAACATATGTGAGTTTGCTTCCATCACTATATAATGAGTTTCAAACTATTGTGAATAGTACACCAAAGTTGGATGAATTTCCTAACTTTTTTTTTCTCCATTTTATATTTTGCTCGACTGATTTTTGAGCCACTTCTCCCCTTTCTTTATGTCCTTTCGATATTTTAAAGCGGTTTTGTATCGTTGTTCATTTGATTTTTAGAGCGGTTATTATGTTGTAGTCCCTTCGTATTTTAAAGTGATTGTTATGTCATAGTCCCTTCAACTTTTAGAGCAGTTTATACCGTAGTCCTATCGATTTTTAGAGCGATTGTTATATCGTAGTTTCGTCGATTTTTGAGTGGTCTGATGACTCTTGATGATATGCATATTTTTCATTGTTTTTTTGTCTTATTTATCTTTTATTCATTAGTTAATTTAAGGAGTTATTTGATATATTTTGTTGATTTTAGTTCTTTGATTTAATGAAATATTTATGTTCTTATTTCCTTGATTATGTAGAGATTTTTCATAGTTTTGCATTGTTACTTTGTTTTAGTGCAATGCTGAATTTTGGTGAAAAATCAACATAATCTATGTGGAGTATTTCAGTCATATCTGAGTTGTAGATATCCAATTTGAATCAAACCAAGTGCAAATGAAATTTAAGATTCGTAGCTACAACTTTCATGAGGACATCAAAACCCAATTCAGACTCTTAAGAGGAGCAAAATGCAGAAATCATCAAACAGAAGAAGTTGTGCGCCTGAAGCACAACAGCCGCGCGCTTGAGGCGTATTTTCAGCCTTTTGCCATTGTTAGGACACACTTGAAGCGCAAAGCATGCGCCTGGGGAGTGTGGCATGCGTCAACATCCATTAAAATGCAATTTTTTTTCTCACTTTGTAGGCATGTTTTTTACTATTGGGAAGTTTGGAGACTTGTGCCCTAGTATAGAAACTCAAATACAGTCGTTTCTAACACCATTGGAGCAGTTTGATCAAGAATCATTCATGAATCCTTCTTGTAATTCTTCTCTAATCTCTATCTTTTCTATCTCTTTCATGAGTAACTAAACCCTATTTGTTAGGGATGAGTGTCATAAGATGAAACCCTTTTTTTTATGATTTGATTTCTAGTTAAATGAATGAGTTTATTGAATTATTTTTCTCATATATGTGTTTAATGCTTTTTATTGCTTGATCAACATTAAAATTTTCTATGATGTGTATTTTGAAACGAAAGTGGACTTTATGAATGCTTGAGATGAGAAATTCATGAATTTGTAGTCTCAGGATAGATATAGGTCATGAAACCAATTAAATTAATTGCAAAGGCAATAGTTTAACAAGAGAATTCATGTATGGTAATGCTTAATTCTAATCTTAAATCTAATAAGGAATTAGGGGTTACTTTGGAATCAAAGATTCTGTCATTAAGACATTAGGGAAAGAATAATAAAGAGAATTCAGTAATAATTCAATAAAGGAATTTAGTAACTAGGATCAAATTAGACACCAAGGTTAGATTCAAAGTGAAACTCATCCTTGACATTTTTCTTGTCATAAAGGATCAATTTTATTACTATTGTTAATTTTAAATATTATTTCAATTAACTTGAGAACTTTTTGTTTAATTGTAGTAGTTAAATATAATTCGATAGTAAAACGCAATCCTTGAGTTTAACACTCGATACTACCATTTTATTATTACTTGCAACGATTCAGTACACTTGTTGAAACACTATCATGGTCATAATACCACAATCCTTTTAGAGCGGTTTTTGTGTCATAGTCTTTTAGAGAGGTTTATTTTTATTTTTTATGTCGTAGTCCTTTTGATTTATGAGTGGTCATAGTATCATATTGCGAGTGACTTTAATCTTCATATTGAGAGTAGTTTTAACCGCCATATTAAGGGTGTAATTCTAAAATGGTTTTTTACGGTGCAGTTAGTGAATCTAGGTTGATTTATCCTGAGGACTTCGTGCTTGATAGTCTGCCTTGCACAATTTGAGTAGTGCCACGAAACGTCTTAAAGAGAGTGACATAGTCCGTAACTCAACCTAGCAATATTCAGTGGCATAAATTGTGATTTTTAAATAGTTTTCTGAAACTAAAAAATTACAATTTTAATAAGCTTCTTTATGACATATCAACCGAAGAGATTACTAGACTTGATTCTGGTACATTTGATTTCAATAATCTATTTCAGTTTGAAGCAAACAAAAAATGATAAGAAAGTTGTAGAATTAATCCATGGTAGAATAATGTCAAAAATTATATTTTTAATGAACTTGTTGATGATCTGTATAACTACTATAGTTCAATCAATACTGCTAGAGATGTTTGAGATGTTCTAAATAAGTATATTGTGAGTTGCTACCCAGAGTATCAGATGACCGATCCCAGATCCTTGGAGGTTCACTCCCGTAAAATTCAGAAGATAACTCATGAGGTCATCTATTAAAGCAGGTCACTCATGACATATTTAAATTAACTATTGAAATTTAATATGTCTCGTTTTGTTTGAATGTCGAAATCAATAAAATATCACTTTCTGCTTACATGTTGTGTGATTTTAATTTTTGACATGCTAGAATATGTGATGTGAACACATCTGATTTCAAACTTAAGTAACTTAGGTTTAATTCTAAAGTTATTTTTAAATAATTTTGAAAAATGTGATTTTTGTAGTAAAACTAAAATAACAAAGAGTTCACATAAATTTGTAGTTAGAGAATCTTGGTCTTTAGATTTATTACACTTTGATATGTGTGAACTTGATGGGACGCTAATAAAAAATGTAAAATAAAAGTGAAATGTTTGACATGTTAAAGATCTTTGTAACTGAAATTGAAAATCAATTTAGTAGAAAGATTAAGAGGTTCAAGTATTATTCTAAGTTTTTTTAATAAGTTTTATAAATTACTTGGAATTATACATGGAACAACTGAACCATAATTTCTTGAAGTGAATGGTAGTTGAAAAAAAAAGGAAAAAAAATAGAACTCTTATTGAACTAGTTGTTGCTAGTATGCTTAACTCTAGTGTTGCGTCTCATTGATGTGTGGAAAATATATTTCTTATTTGCTATATTTTGAATAGAGTTCCTAAATCTAAAAATAATACATCTTCTTATGAGATAATGAAGAAAAGACATCCGAACTTGTCTTATTTTCAAACTTGGGATTTCTGGCTTATGTTAGAGTCCCGGATCTCAAGTGAATTAAACTCTCCAGTAGAGCATATGAATATGTATTCTTGGGTATATAGTAAAACAACAAAGCATATAGGTTTTATGACCATTTAGTCAAATTGTAACACCCCAATTTTTATCAGCGCAAGTGTATTTTTTTTTTTTACAAAACAAATTCATAAAAACAAAGAAATAAAGAAAGAAATACTTTTGGATAAATATTTACAAACAACGAAAATAGTTTTTGAAATTCAAACCCAAAGTATTTACACGACAAAATACACCGGGGCTATGAGACCTATCAGACATAGCTCATATCCCTGGAATATTCTCGGCAGACACCTGTACAAAAGCACTGCCCAAGAATTTTAACTTCCTCACGTCGCTTCAAAAAAAATGGTATAAGGACCCATCAAAATAAAAGTCAAGCTGACAATATTAGTATAGGTACAGTCTTCCAACATACAATAAATACATCTACAAAAGAAAGACCTCTAGTCCCTAGACAACCGTCTAATTTGATCATGCTACAAAACTATACAACCTGGGTGATCTCCACGCGCCCCGCAAGGTCCTCCTGACACAACTCCAGTTAGGTGTGTCCAACTACCTCCCCATCTACAAGATACTAACCGATGGGAAGGTCCTGGTTCTCATATGAGGGCAAATCCTATATTTCCACAATAATTGTAAAAGGTCACCAACCGAAATTAACAAATATCACATAGCATTTAAATTTCAAATGCACAAAATAAACTTTCAACTTAGCATACTATTTGAAAGGGTTTTCATATGTCCAAAAATGTATAAACGATGTTGAAAAATGAAGTTTTAACAAACTGCACTGTCGTAGTCAAATACAACTGAGAAAATGCAGATTTTCAGTTCTAAAATGGCTCTGAATCAATCAACACTTCAAACATTAATATTATCAATTATGAACACATAATTAACACCAAGTTAATCTCCATAAATTCACACCTCAATTACACATCGAATATTCATAACATCAATTATGAACACATAAGTACATCAAAACTTATCAATCCAACTTCATACCTCTAAGCAATTACAGTAAATCAAAACAACAATCGAATATGTATATACAATCATCATAGGGATGTAAATCATAATTGTACCACCTATCACAGACCAAAATGCATGAATTCCGGAATTCCAACTAAAACCCTCCTCAAAGGGATGTAAATCATAATTGTACCACCTATCACATACCAGTACTAATTAACGAGGTGCCACCTATCACAGGTCAACAGGATTTACTCAAAAACGTAAATCATAAATGTACCGCTTATCACAGACAGTACTATTTACCGAGGTGCCACCTATCACGGGTCAGCACGATTTACTAAAAAGCGTAAATCGTAAACGTACCGCCTATCACAGACCAGTACTGTTTATCGAGGTTCCACCTATCACAAGTCAACACGATTTACTAAAAATATGTAGTCTATCACACACCTACACGACGCGAATATCCCTGCAAGGATAAGATGAACCAACAAATCACAGAGCATCACCTTGTGGCCCATCATGTACTATGAAATGCATGAGCATACTCTGACTCTTTTCACCACAATCATTAAGTAAATGCAGCTATAAAAAGATTCCCCATTTTTAATACTCATTTAACACTAATGATTTTTCAAATACAACACAGAGCATACTCAGACATATTTATTGACACCAATTAAAATTTCCACAACCACACATAAATCACATCTCCAAATTTCATCCACACCTAAATTGAATTAAATTCATTTTCCACCAAGTCACACATAAATTTCATCTAAAAAATTCATAATATTAATTGTGAACACATCAATTTTATTTAACATGAATCACCAAAAATTCCCAACATTAATCACCATATTCAATCTCCAAAATTTTCATCTTCAGTTCGAACTCATTTATTTGAAAATAACTCATTATCTAACTCAATCACACCAAATTTAATCACTGGACATAAATCACATCAGAAAAAAAAATTCATAATATTAATTATGAACATGCAATCCATACCCAACATTAATCACTACACAACACACCTCAAAACAAACTAAATTTAATTTCAAAAAATTCACACATAAACTAATTAAATTCCTTTTTCACAAAATCACACATCAAATACATCAAGTTTCTTTTCCACAAAATCAAAAATTATATCCGAAATGCAAATTAAAAGTTTGGAAGGAGCCCTTACCTTCGTTGTAGTTTTAACAACCGATTATGGCTCCGCGATTAATTCCGGTAAAATTTAAGTTCGTGATGTCGCTTCGAAAACTAGCTCACTAGCAGCGCATCGTAGCAATGAGCAATTTTATCATCTTTCACTTTTTGAATAGAAACTTAGATCTAATAAATAAATGAGGGTTTTTATTTTATGGTTTTGATTTTTTTTTTTGAAAGCACAAGAAAGATGGAGAAGATTGTGAGGCCTAGGGAGAATGAATGTTGCTTTCTCTCTGGTTCCAGCTTTTTAGCCTTGCCTTTCTCTCTCTCTCACACACACAACATATATATATATATATATAAAAAATATACTAACTTACTAAATAATATATATATATATATATATTATAATTAAAACTAAACTAACAAATATCTAACAACTCTTACACACATCTCTTCTCCAATTACTTTTTCAAAAAAAATGTATCTACTCCCGTCGCAACTCAATTGAAAGATAAATTCTTTTTAGCAATAAGTGACATTTAAAAAATATGTCCACTATTAAATTATTTGTAACATAATTAAATTATTCTTCGACAAATAACTTTAATCGAGTCTCAAAATATATATAAACATATATATAAATATTAAATATATTATTAATTCTAATAAAATATATTTTTGATATTTAATTCACAAAATTAAATAAAATTGGCTAAATTCCTCAACAATTCAACACAAAACACACTAAAATTTGCATAATTTAGAATTTAAAATCTAAAGGTCTTACACAAATGATGTTGACTTCGATGAAAATAAACTCTCTATAAAATGGATAAATAGTGGGGGCAGCGAGCCAAGTTATGTTAATTTATCTATAAGCAGCAAAAAGGAGAAACAAAAACTCGAAGAAGTAAGAGAGTTAGAGTTGCTAAAAATTATGGATCTGAATATGCGACCTATATTTTAGACGAGGATCCTGCAAATTTTTAAGAAGTTTTGTCATCTTTGGATGCAAATTTATATCAAGAAGCAGTAAATGATGAAATGGATTTTCTAGAGTTTAACAAGACCTTACATTTAGTATACACGAGTCCTGGTTGTTAACCAATAGGTTGAAAATGGATCTTGAAAAAGAAACTAAAATCCGATTGAACTCTTGATAAATACAAGGCACGCCTTGTAGCAAAAGGTTTTTGACAAAAAAAAAATAGATTTATTCGACACTTCTTCACCAAACACTAGAAAAACAACAATTAGGATACTCATATCACTTGTGACTATTCATAACCTAGTGATACACCCGATGGATGTTAAAACCATTTTTTAAATGGTGACCTGAAAGAAGAAATCTACATGGAATAATCTGATGGTTTTGTAATTCAAGGACAAGAAGACATGGTCTGTAAGTTAGATATATCATTGTATAGTCTTTAACAAGCTCCTAAGAAATGACATGAAAATTTTGATAACTTGATTATATTGAATGAGTTTAAATTGCATTTGCACTATCATATATCTCTATGTAGACGATTTACTCATATTTGATTGAAAGATTCATGTTGTAAATAATGTGAAATCTTTTTTGAGTAACAACTTTGATATGAAAGACCTCAAAGAAGTGATTGTAATCCTTGGAATCAAGATTACTAGGTCAGAAAAGGGAATTTCTTTAGATCAATCTCACTATGTTGAAAAGATCCTAAAAAAATATAATCACTTTGACTGTAAACCTGCTTGCACATTATATGATCCAAGTGTAAAACTTATTAAGAACACGGCGAAGGTGTTAGACAAACTGAATATGCAAGCATCATTAGCAGCCTCAGGTATGCCATTGATTGTACTAGACCCGACATTGCCTATGTTGTGGGATTGTTGTGCAGATTTACTAGTAGACCTAGTATAAAATATTCACACGCTATCGAAAGAGTCATGAGATACCTTAAAAAGACCATAAGTCTTGGATTACATTATCAATGATTTCTTGTCGTCCTTAAAGGTTACATTGATGTTGATTGGAACACCTTATTAAATGACTCCAAATCAACCATTGGCTATATTTTCAATATAGTAGTTGGTGGTGTATCTTGAAAATCGAAGAAACAAACAATACTGGCTTAGTCCACTATGAATTATGAAATGGTAACACTAGTTACTGCTATTGAAGAAGCAAGTTGGTTGAGACACTTGCTAGCTGAGACCCTTTTATGGGAAAAACCTTTGCTAGCTGTGTCGATCCACTGCGATAGTACCACGACTATTGCAAAAATTGAGAATCATTATTACAACGGTAAGAGACAACAAATATGTCGTAAGCACAACACAATTAGATAATTACTTTCTAAAGGATTTGTTATAGTGGATTATGTACGTACTAATGAAAATTTAGCAGATTCTTTGACGAAAGGATTAGCTAGAAAGAAAGTCCTAAATACATCCAAAAGGATGAGATTATTACCTATAGATCAATGAGTCGCTTATGATGGTATCCCGACCTAAAAGACTGGAGAACTCAAGAATTATGTTCAATGGATAAAAACAAGTCATAGTTATAATAGATGAACATGTTATATTACATTTGAAATAAGCATGATTCCTGAAGCTATAAAATGATAAGATAATAGAAACTTTTAATGAGATATATACTCTATGTGTAGTGGAGTACCTAGCTACAAGAGTACTCTTAACAGACTCACCTATGTAGATGTGGAAGTGAGGTCGCTTCCTATGGAATTTCTACGCAGAATTCCTAGGCGTTCACTATACTGGGATACACGTGCATGATCATAAATGCACGAACTTTTGATAATAAACCCAAATGAAAAGGTTGTGTGTAGATTTGATGTCAGAGATAGAGTTCAAGACTATGAGTCACTCTTGTTGAATCTGAATCTTACTTGTTATGCAAAGATTCAAGTCAAGAGACACCTTTGTTTATGCATAATCTTATAAAAGTGTTTGATGCTATTTCAGAAACATTTTTTCTTAAATTCAAGTGGGGGATCACATAGAGTATGTTATTGTGTGAACTTCAAAATTTGTTGAAGTCCCACATTGAAAAGAAACATTTTTTTAAAAAAAAATTCAAGTTGGGGATTGTTGGAGTATAGTGTAAATTTAATTTAATTTTTTTTTAAATCTCACATTGAAAACTCTCATATTTTGAGTAGTTTTCAAAATTTAATTCTTTCTGTTTCTTTCTATCCCTTTGATATTTTGTTTCTTTTTGTCCCTTCGATATTTTAAAGAGGTTTTGTACCGTTGTCCATTCTATTTTAAGAGCGGTTGTTACGTTATGTTGTAGTGGTTGTTATGTTGTAGTCCTTTTTGTTATGTTGTAGTCCTTTCATATTTTAGAGCGGTAATTATGTCGTAGTCCTTTCAATTTTTAGAATAGTTTTGTACCATAATCCTATCAATTTTTAGAGTGATTATTATATCGTAGCTCCGTCGATTTTTGAGTGGTCCTAATATCATAATGGTTTTTTGTGCCGTAGTGTAGTCCTTTTGATTTATGAGTGATCATAATATCATATTGTGAGTGACTTTAATTTTCATATTGAGAGAGACTACTTTGATAGTAAATCTTCACTGTTTTATTCGGAGACTTCATAGTTGATAGTAAATCTTCACTGTTTTATCCAGAGACTTCATAGTTTATAGTCTATCTTGCACAATTTAGATAGTGCCGCAAAATGTCTTAAAAAATAAATTACCACAAAAATTTGCAACAATTATTTTTAGTATCACAGTCAGCCAACCACGTAACAAAAACAAAACACTGGCTTTTTGGATGACTGATCCGAATGCGGAGGTTTCAGAACAAAAATTGGAACCAAAATGAAAATCTAGGAACTTGAACTCAGTTTTTAATGGAAGAAAAAAAAAATTGATGACTGCAATTGTTTTTGTTTGTTATTACTGTAAATAGTGAATGTTCCTTATGTTAAAAGGTTGCTCAAGAAAACATAATCTTGTTGAAATAATAAAAGTATATCTTGGTCAATTTAATCGAGAAAAACAAGGCACTAACTATACACTACAGACGTAAAGCAAAATAGTTGGAAGCATTGCTTTTAACAAGGAGAGATTAAAGAAAGTTAGTCCATAATAAATTACAAACCAATGATCAAAAGTTACTTTTGAAATAAAAAATAAATACATCATGTAAAAGGTTTAGTGGACTGCTTTTGAATGTAAATTTACATGTATCAATTACAACGATACATCATCAAAATAACTTCCTAAACTTGGTGGTGAGTAAAATTCTTGAAATTTGTTAAATGATCAACTTCAACCTAATCAGAAGGGAGTTGTTAACGAACAACTTCAACTTAAATAGGAGTAAAAAGTGGGATATACCAAAAAAAAATCGGATTATTTAAGATGAAAATGCAAAAAAGAAAAATACCGGTACTGATTACCGATAGGGACGATACGTTGATTTATTACAACAGCGATTCATTAGAAATTTATTATGTTCACATCCATAAATCAGAAATTGGTGGCCGATCCATCACAAATTCACAAAACTGAGAGAAATCAAACAGAGCAAAATTAATAGAATTATTTCCTAGAAGACTTCTTCTTCGGTGCCTCTTCATTTAATTCGTCCTCTTCTTAACCTGTAATACAGTTATCATCAAAATCTGCAATATAGTCAACATCATCATCGACAGTAAAGTCTGCATCACCATCATCATCATCATCTTCATCTTCATCTTCATCTTCATCTTCATCTTCATATTCATATTCATATTCATATTCATATTCATATTCATATTCATCTTCATCTTCATCTTCATCTTCATCTTCATCTTCATCTTCATCTTCATCATTCACCTTACGAATGCCATGTGACATTGACGGCGACTTACTGGTACCCATTTGTCTAGCAAAAATGTTATGGGTGACGCCGCTCAGAAACGCAAAGTTATTGAGGAAGAGTTGTTGCGGGACTTCGGGTTGTACAATTGGGGCAACGGACCGGGTTAGTGAGGAAGTATTTTTGGGGAGAAAACGCAGAGGAAGGTTTTGGTTAATCTTTATTTTGAGCATCGTTCTGGCGGCCATTTTCACAATGCGAGTTATCGTGTGATTTTGTGCAGGTTCGTTTTGATGGTTGAGAAGGTGGCTAATGATATTCGGATTTAGGGTTTTAGCAATGACTTGTTACATATAATTTAGTTTTTTTTTTAATAAGTGATATTCGGTTGTTTGTTAAAGATTTTTTTAAATGAATTTTATAGTATTTTATTTTTTCTAAAATATTTTTTAAAAAAAAGACTAAAAGTAATGTTTCAAATGAAATACTGATTTAAATAATTAATCTTAAAATATTATTTAAAATATGCTGATTATTAGAATAATAAAATTTTAAAACTGATTAAAATGTAAAAGCTATTTTCAGAATATTTTAAATAAACATTTGATCGTTATTATTTTTAAATATATTGTTATAAAAATTACTTTTAAAAATATAATGTAAAAATTTTTATTTTTAAATCTTAAACAAACGGGTCTATTGTAGTTAAAAACATATTGCTCATGTGAACTAAATTTAATTCATATTTTATAAGGGGAATGCTGACCCTTAAACATTTTAACTAACCACTCTCATATATGATCATCCAATTGATATATTTGTGCATTTTTCTCCTTCTTGTAGAAATCCTTAATACTAAATAACACTACTCATTTTAAGATTCTGTAAAAAAAATTATAAAATTTTAAAATAATTCACTTATATTATAAAATTTTAAAATATTTGTTAATGCGGTTTAGTAGAAGTGTTAAAATAAATAATGTGTTATATTATTTTATAACAACTTCATTATATCTTATTTTGTAGACAAATTAGCAACTTCATTACAACTTTCTTCTATCTTTCTCCTATTTTATCACAACTATTCTTTCTTACATTCAATATTATATAAAAAGTATTTGTGATAACAAAATGAGGAAAAATATGAGGGAATTGTTAGTAAACTAGAATAAAGTTGTTAATTTATCCGTAAAATAGGAGAAAATTGTTAAAATAATATAAGACATTATTTATTTTGGCATATAACTTTGATGTTTTTATTAGAAAAAAAAAAATCTTCAAGTGGTTCCAAGGTAGAGATGCGACTCCTTGAACGTAAAAAAAATTAGAGCATTTTAGTATACAAATTTTATCTTAGGATATAATAGAGAGTTTTAAATAAAAAGAGATATAAAAGTAAAGTAATCTCGATATTTCATCCTAAATGCTTTCAATTAATTTAGTTTTTAGGTTATTATGCTTTTTTTGTGTATTAACTGGGTCAATATATTTCTTTGATAGAGTTCTGATTAAATAGAAAAAAAATATCATATTTGTTTAATTATTTAATCATATATAAAATACTATTACAATTCCAATTATGTCTATTAATGTTTCATTTTTATTCGATACTTAATAATTAGGTTTTTTATTCAACCGAGATATTACTAAATTGTCTTTACACTGATATGATTAGCCAAATTCGACCAAAGAGTCAGTTATCTAGTTTTAGTTGTCCATAACACATACGTTAAGTGAACTCTAGTTTGCATTGCGACACATAGAATATGTTGTGTTAGATCAAAATCATTTGCAGTCTTTAGTATCAAATTATTCGTATGAGTGTTACAAACTGTTAGAACCAAGTTGGTTTGGAAAACTATGATCCTTACTTGTTTTGATGATAAAAACATTATTTTGTGGGCACAAATTAAAACACCAATGTTATGTTTTAGTGTGCAGCTTTTCAGACCATGTAACTTCATATGAGTTCAACTACACCCTTTGATATTTGATCTAAGTTAAGCGAACACCAATACTCTACTATTGAGACCAGTATTCTAAATTTGGAGAACGCGCTTTAAAACGCGCCTCTTGTGACTCTCTGCAAGTGATTGTTTGCCTCTGATAATCACAACAAGTATCTAATCTTTGTCCCTCTAATTATCGCAACACGTATTTGATCTTATAACTCTAATAATAGTCAATACTTTAATAAGTCAACACTTTAATTAGATAAATTTGCAAAAGTTCCTCGTACTCATTCTCTTCATAACAATAAACAATTTTCTCCCACAACTCAAGAATGGGTTCCTACATATCTTTTTTTTAATATATATTGTTTGCATTTGACTCCAACATTTTTGTTAATATGAAGTTGACAAAGTAAATTTGTTGAAGATGGAAATATAACTTCAATTGCATTCATTAAAGCAAGTTCTCTGTCAGTCACGATCACTTGAGGAAATGAGGTGTTTGAAACAAACAACTCTTTTAACTTTTCCAATGCCCAACAAAAGTTTTCTTGACGTTCAGAATCAATATAAGCAAATGCAACGTTAAATGTCAATCCAGTTGAAGTTACACCAACAATTTCAAACAATGGTAACCTATACTTATTGGTTTTGCAGGTGTTATCCATGATCAATACAAGAGGGAACATGTTCAACAAAATTATGGAATCTGGGTGCGTCCAAAACATGTCCCTCACAACGTTGGAGTCTCCATGAGTCCTACTCCAACAAGCATACTTCTCATCTTTAAGTCACTTCAACAAATGTTGCATATCAGTTCTAGGTCCTTTCAAATTCTCTTTGTATGTGCTTTGTCGCTTGTAAATTTGATAGATATTAGTGACATTCTATGTATCTCGGTCTCTCAAAGATGACAAGATGTGTCTCAGTGCAACGGAATAATTTGTCAACTCGTCAACATGTTTCTTATATTCTTCCTTTAAGCGTCCCATAAATGCATTATTCTCAAAAGTAGCCACTAACCCATGGTTGTGAAGTCCACACAGTAAACTAATAATCCATCCTTCAACATTTTTCAATGGTCTCGATCTAATTTTAAACGGACAACCATACCTTTTAGTTGAAGTATTTGTGTTACTTTTATTTGACTTACATTTTTCACCTCTATCACAACCAAGAAATAATGTTGACTTCTTTCTTCTCTTTCTAGTCTCTACGTCAGATCTTGTCGGCCGACCTCTCGTGTCCATGATATGATAGCTTCTCGTGACTAAAAAATCTGATCAAGTTGTGAATGCTTCAGTTAAATCTATATATAATGGTTGTGTTTCTTCCATCCGTATTTAAAAAAAAAAACTAAAAAAAATTATCATACCAGATTGTTGAAATTTCCGGTTAAGAATAATAACTACTGGAAATGTCCAATTTGAAATTTGCAGTGAAGAAAATATAACTACTGGATATTTCAAAACTTTGAAATTTCCGGTTCTAAAAATACCTATCAGAAATTTGGTGGCGAAATTTCCGATAACTAAATTGAACTACCGAAAATTTGAATTACGAAATTTTCAATAATGTATTTTATTGTACCGGAAATTAAGAAAAAAATATTACGTATCGGAAATTTGTTTGAAAGGGTGAGATTTTGAAATAATTTTGTTTTGTGCCACTCAGTGAATGAAATTTTTAAACAGTTTTAGATTTTTAATAAATTGAAGGGGGTATATGGTTAATTGGGGCTACAACATTGGGGTACAAAAGACAACTTTCAAAATTTGGTTACGTGGGAGGAACTAATAAGACTACTGGATGGAGACGAGAGTTTTGCATTTTCCACTATTTCATAGCATAGTATCCTGATTTTACGGAATAGGTCCCGTCTTTGAACCCACCCCAAATGAGTGAATCTTCCTGGTTGATGTTAATAATGCGGATTTGGCCAATCTGGTTCACTTCAAAAGGAAGAAAGTTCTCCTTTATAGTGTCATTATCCCATTTAAGCACATTTGGTTACATCAAATCCTTTATAGAGGCACCTTTCTCAATCCTCAAGTAACTACCCTTTTTGATGACCCAAAGAGGTGTTGTGAATATTTCGCCCCAGAAAACTGGATAGTACCCAACCTTTGCTTTGATGATGTTAGAAGTAGAGGATAGTATCTAGCTCCAAAGACTAAGGAAATAAGTGAGTTTGGGCAGACTAACAACCTCCAAAATAGCTAAGTTAAAAGGGCTTCATTAAAAGCTCTCATAGTTTTAAAGCCTAGTTCACTGCTTTTCTTTTGAAAAAGTATTCCAGCTCTTCCAATGAATTTTGTGCTCGGTTGATTTGCTTCCCCACTAGAAATTGCAGTTATGATGCTCCAACTCTTCACAAACACCTTTATGTAGAAGAAAACAACTCATCACATACGTTAGAATTGCTTGCGCTACTAGTTTGATAAGAGTATTCCATCCCACAAAGTACAAGTTTCTCTCCTTCCAACGTTTGAGTTGTTTTTCCATATTCTATCTTGTACAGAGTAACATAATTCGTGGTATACCCTCCTAACCACCACGAATTGGTTCGTGAGTACCACAGTTCAAGGTTCTTTTGCAAACCGGTTCACTGAAATTCACCCCTAATTCTCTATACTTTACAAAAAAAAAAATTTAACTGCATTAATATATTGGCAAGTACTCTTGTACCAATGATGTGGTATAAGCACACACACAATTAACTTTGTATTTAGAATTGTTGTATTTATATAGATAACTGAACTTTCAGTATTTTAGAAACAACTGATGTGGGACTAACATTTTGAATTATTCTGTTTTTTTAGAATATTTGTATTTATTATTGGAATTAATTTTCAAATTCTTCCTTTTTTTTTTTTAATAATATGCATTTATTACACTATTATTTCAAATTCTTCCGTTTTTTATTTAAAATT
>JBBPBT010000850.1:504524-559502 GCA_037974875.1 Cicer bijugum | reverse complement strand
ATTATTGGTTATCTCTTTTTTTTAGTTATTTGTTTATTTTATAAATAAAAATTATTTATTTTATAATATAAAATCTATATATATATATATATATGTATATTTTTAGGTATTTTTTGTATGCTTCTTATTTCAATAATTACATCTAATTTTGTCTATTTTATATAATTACACTAAGAAAATAACATATGGACACTCTGCATCCACAAGTCATTTCTTGTAAATTTGCAAAAATAATTATCAAGATAATACTAGCATAAGGTTACACTTTAATATAACTCACAAGCAAATAGTTCAACTAAATAAATTAGATAGATAAAATAGTAATCTTTAACTAGATTGTGAATTACTTATTGAAAATATTATAAGCGTTCTAAATTTTATATTTGGTCGTATATGAGCAAATATGGTAAATGGTAACAACAATCAAAGGATAATATGGTGACGCTCGACTAGCGAACAATCAAATTGTTCGACTAAATAAGTTAGATAGATATAAGAGTAACCTCTAAATAGATTGTCAAATACTTTTTGAGAAAATTATAAAAATCCTAAAATCTAAATTGGGCTTATCCGAGCAAATATAGTGAATGGTAACAACAATCAAATGATAATATGGTGACACTCGACTACGAGCAAACACGGTGAATGGTAATAACTACCAATGAATAGTATGGTCTCGTTCGACTAGTGAATGATCAAATAGTTGATTGAAACAGTTAAATAGATAGAGGAGAATAACCACTGAATCCTTACTCAATGACGAGTATTTTGAAAAAGTTATATTGTAACCCTAAACTTTATAAAACTCTAAATCATCTAAACTCTATGAACCCTAAATGCTAAACCCTTAACCATAAATCAAAACTTTATAGATATATAATATATGAATATTGATTTGTTGACTTCAAAAGTAACTATTGTTTAAGTTACTTGGCTTAATAGAAATTGAATTTCATTTATTAATCAAAATAATATTATTATTTGAATTATTCTGCTTAATAAAAAATATATATATATATATATATCATATATATCATATATAATATTTTTAATATGTATACAAACTTATTAAACAAAATCACTTATTATAAGAAACAATGTATTAGTCTTGTCCCTAATATAAGATTTTTCTAATGATTTTATTTGTTCATTTTTAAATAATCATATTTAAATTTTAACTGCATTAATTATTTTCTTATAAATATACTCCTAATTAAATCATATATATATATATATATATTATGGTACTAATATATTTAAATTTTTAACTGCATTTATTATTTTCTTACAAATATACTCCTAATTAAATCATATATATTATAAAAAACATTATGGTATTAATATATATATATATACTAACTTATAAAGTACTATAATAGCATTCTTAAATGATTTATAAAGTACTATAATAGCACTCTTAAATGAAATCAAAATCCTAAGGAACCGAGGAGTGCAGGAAGGAAATCAGAATATACGCATAAACAAAATTGAGAAATGGAGGAGTGCAGGAAGGAAATCGAAACAGTTTATTATTTCATTTACTAAGGAATCTTTTCTTCAACAACCCATGTGCCTCTGTTTCTATCATTTACACATCGCCTCCTTTGTTTGATTCAAAAAGGTGCTAGCTGCTATTCATTAACTATTTTCATCATTTATTAAATTTTACAGCACACTATAAATCCAACTCTTTTGTTTGATTCAAACATCGCCTCAATTTGTAAACTGGATTCTACTCATTTTCTTTCAACTCTCTCCACATCCCACATAATTAAATATGAGACATTGTTACCAATGATGTCCCAATACATCTGATGGTGATAGTGATCAAAATTCTGCAAGTGATGAAGAAATTCCTCAAAGTCTACCTCAACCAACAGTGAAAAATTCATCAACTTCTCAAAATCATTCAACCAATGAAACAACCAAACCTCCTTTAGCCCAAGAAGTGATATACACTGGTGTGACTGGGAAAAATCCGGGGGGACTAAAAATTGGACATGCAAACACTGTAGAAATTCATTCAAAAGTACTTACACTAGGATTCGCTATCATTTCTTTGGTGCTCCACAAGGGAAAAATTGTGGCATTCAAAGATGTGCAGCATTGTTGAATGACAGAGAAACTTATGAAAGAATAAGAAAAAAGGTTCAAGAAGCAGAAGAATCTGGTGTGACTCCATCTTTGAAGTGTTCTACCCTCAAAAAGAAAGAAAGAGGGGTGTGTTCCAAGTCTCTTGAAGAAGCTTTCCAACTTTTGGGAAGAGATGTTGACATGAAGGTGATGATAGGACTATGTGCTAATGGAATTCCTTTTAATGTTCTGAGAAATCCACAATTTGTGGAAATGATTATCGCTATTAACAATGGTCCTAAAGACTACAAACCTCCCTCTTCTGAAAAGGTAAGAACAGTTTTGTTAGACGAGTCTAAAAGACACGTTGACAAAGATTTAGCTCCTATCAAGGATACAAGATTTAGCTCATTTTCTTTCAACTCTCTCCACATCCCACATAATTAAATATGAGACATTGTTACCAATGATGTCCCAATACATCTGATGGTGATAGTGATCAAAATTCTGCAAGTGATGAAGAAATTCCTCAAAGTCTACCTCAACCAACAGTGAAAAATTCGTCAACTTCTCAAAATCATTCAACCAATGAAACAACCAAACCTCCTTTAGCCCAAGAAGTGATATACACCGGTGTGACTGGGAAAAATCCGGGGGGACTAAAAATTGGACATGCAAACACTGTAGAAATTCATTCAAAAGTACTTACACTAGGATTCGCTATCATTTCTTTGGTGCTCCACAAGGGAAAAATTGTGGCATTCAAAGATGTGCAGCATTGTTGAATGACAAAGAAACTTATGAAAGAATAAGAAAAAAGGTTCAAGAAGAAGAAGAATCTGGTGTGACTCCATCTTTGAAGTGTTCTACCCTCAAAAAGAAAGAAAGAGGGGTGTGTTCCAAGTCTCTTGAAGAAGCTTTCCAACTATTGGGAAGAGATGTTGTTGACATGAAGGTGATGATAGGACTATGTGCTAATGAAATTCCTTTTAATGTTCTGAGAAATCCACAATTTGTGGAAATGGTTATCGCTATTAACAATGGTCCTAAAGGCTACAAACCTCCCTCTTCTGAAAAGGTAAGAACAGTTTTGTTAGACGAGTGTAAAAGACACGTTGACAAAGATTTAGCTCCTATCAAGGATACATGGTTTCATCAAGGGGTCTCCATTGTGTCAGATGGTTGGAGTGATGTAAAACATATGCCACTAAATAATGTTCTTGCTGTGAATAGTAGACCTGCTATGTTTTTATATGCCGACGACTTTTCTGGAGTTGAAAAAACGGGAGTTGCTATTGCTGAATATTTGATTAAAGCCATTGAAGAAATCGGACCATCTAATGTTCTACATTGGTGACCGATAATGCTGCAAATTGTAAAGCTGTTGGGAAGGAAATACAAAAGGTATATAAGCATATTTTTTGGTCTCCTTGTGTTGTGCATACTTTAAATTTGATTTTTAAAGACTTTGCTGAATCATTTGAATGGCTGAGAAATACATATAAACAAGGAAAGACTATAGTTAAGTACATTATTAATCATAGTCAAGTTCTAGCCATGTATAGAGCAAATTCAAAGCTTGAATTGTTGAAGGTAGCAAAGACTACGTTTGCCTCACATTACATTTTACTTAAGCGACTACTTATGTGTAGAGAAGCACTTGCAACTACTGTTGTGTTGAACTGTTGGAAAGAATGGATTAAGCAAGGAGATGAAAACACAAGAAAAACAGGTGTTTTAGTTGCTGAAACTATTGGTAGTGATTTTTTTTGGGAAGAAGTTGAGCATGTGGTTAAGATAACAAAACCCATTTATCATTTGATTAAATTTGCTTATGGTGAAGGGCCAAAAATGGGAGAATTTTATGAAAAAATGGATTCTATGCTTGGGGAAATATAAGAGATTATGAAAACAAATAAATATGCAAATTGTTATTCTGAAATGGAAACAATTGTTACTGCAAGATGGACCAAAATGAATTATACCATCCATTGTTTAGGTTTTGCATTAACCCCTAAATTTTATGATACTCATTATCTTTCCACACCTGCTCTTGGAGGTATATCTAGAAAAGCTTCAAACCAAGATAAGGAAGTAGTGGCTGCAGTTATGCAAGCTTTTGAAAAAATATCTGAAAATACGGAGGAACAAAAACTTCTACGTGATCACTTTGCTATATTTCACACAAAAAAAAAGGAATATATGCAATGTCTGCAGCTCAATTGGATGCTGTAACCATGGATTCTATTGATTGGTGGTCAATGTATGGATCTGAAACTCTTGAACTAGCAGAGGTGGCAAAAAAAGTATTATCTCAACCAATAAGTAGCTCTTCCACTGAAAGAACTTGGAGTACTTATTCATATATCCATAATGTTAAAAGGAATCGGCTTAATTGTGCAAGAGTGGACAAGTTGGTTTATATTCACTCAAATATTCGCTTACAGTCACAATTTTCTGATAGCTACAAGAATGGTCTTTTCAAAAAATGGGATATGAATCATGATGACACTTGTTTGGAAGAATCTTCTGGAATACTTCAAGACCTCAATTGGGAATTAGATGATGAAATGGATGGAGGAGTGGATTATCAAAGAAATTTTATTAAGGGAGCTTCTATCAAAAGAGGAAAAAAAAATAAGAATTGAGATTTTATTTTAGCAAATTGTATTTGTCAAAGTTATTGATATAAAAATATTGTTAAAGTTAATTTTTATTGATGATAATCATATTTTTTATCATTTAATTTATTGTTTTTTAATTAAATTCATTTTTTTTTTTAATTTTAACGGACCGATTTGTATATTATAACATACCACGAACCGAACCAACGTACCAACTATGTATACCCCACGTACCGAATACTTTGACGATTACGTACCGCGTACCCAAATTCGTACGACGTACCATAAAGAATTGCAAACCAGGTGACTATAATCTTGTATAAAGCTAAACGTAGCCTTATTAGATCTTCTCATAGTCGTGTGTAAACCAAGATATTTAGTACGACTCTTGGTCGCCTTCATAGGGATGATAGAATATAATCTACTCCCATCATTATCTAGAATATGCATAAATAAATATGAGACATTGTTACCAATGATATCCCAATACCTCTAGTAGAAATTAGCACGCATGTCGTCTAGACTTGGGCCTTCGTATCTAGGGAAATTCTGTTACTAACCACTTCCTTTGTTACTAACCACTTCCGTAATAGAGTCTAAGATAATGGAGTTAGAGGAGGAAAATAAATCCTAAAAGTATTGTATGAAAATTTGTTACAATTTCCCCATTTGGTGAGCATATCGAGGGTATAATTGATTTTCTGGTTCTTTTGGATCTTTCCATTTGGCCAAACTGCTTTCATAATTGAGTGACACTCCTCGTCCCTAAGCTAAACCTGCTCAAATTTTTTTGACAAATTTTTTAATATCATGCAAAGAGGGTTAATATCATTTTTTAATTGCTGCATTTGAGGCGACTTCCCATTGACTCTGCCCATCACTAGCATCCATCATCCATTCTACATGTATCTCCTTCTGTATATTATACCATGATATTTAACTGTTGAAACTGAATGGTCCTCTTACACGGGTGTTTTCCCTTTACTGTCCATAGTAAGGTTGTTAAATTTCTTCAAGAATTTTTCACGAATGACATTACTTCCCGAAACTAGCAGATTTCATTAGGTTAGTGCTATATTGCTTGTCCTTTTGGTCAATAATCCTTCAACCTAATTGGTTTGAGCGCAGCCAAGGGTCTACCCCTGGATTTCTACATGTAGCCTCTGAATGACCAATTAGTCCACAGGAAAAGAAAAACTGTGGCAACTTCTCATATATGAAATTGATGCAACTGATGCCATCGTTTGGATTTCCAATGTGCATCCCAGCCTTAACTTGTTATCAATAGTTACTTTGATTTTGACCAAAATCACTTTATAAAATTCAATTAAGCTTCAAGAACTTTACCATGTCTATCCCCAATCTGTTTCTCCATTTGCTTCGATCTGAATTGAAGAAGCAAACTCCAAATTTGTATCCACACCAGTGCGTGATGAAAATCTAGATCCACAATATTAAGCCTTTTGTTCCAAGCATACAATACCAGTCAAGAGTTTCCAAAAAACCCAAAGGCTGCCATTCAAAATTCTGGACACATCTTCCTTACAATCCATGGAGATTTGGAGGAAGCTTCCTTCAATTTTCTTGATTTTGAGACCACTCGGGTTACACCAGATGTTGGCCAGAGCAATCTGCATAGACATCTCATTATGCATGACATCTGGGGGCAAGACAGATTAACTATCATTAGATAATTTAATCTCATAAGAACGTTGATCTTTTCAGAGCGATTTGCCCTTTTTAGTATCATTGACTTTTTCAGATTCATTGACTTTTCATAGGAGTTTATGTAGTTATCGGAGGAACGTAGTCAGGTGCTTGCTTACATCTCCAAACCAAGTAAGTCACACGATTTCTTGCTTCTTTAGAGGCAACTAAGTCAAACTTTTTTTTCTTCTTCTTAAAAGGCAATTGAGCCAAACGATTTATTGCTTCTTAAGAGGCTACAGAGTTAGATGTTTTCTTGCTTCTTCAGAGACAATTGAGTTAGACACTTTCTTGCTTCTTTAGAGGCACATGTCTCCAGACTTAGAAATGTAGAGCATAGAAGCGAAATTTTGGTATTTCTTTGTATTAATTTAATAATCAGATGATATAGCATAATATCTTACACAAACGCTTCATCTTGGAACTTCATATTTAATTAAAACATTAGTGCATTAAATTGATGGCTTTTCAATTTGTGGGGGAATTCCTTGCAACCATTATGGTGAGTTCATCATGAAGCCTAGTACAAACAAAAGAATCTAGTATTAAGATCTCCTTATTGGATCCATTTGCATCTAGATTGTTGGAACCAATTGCTTTCCTCAATCATAACTAAGGAGTTATACTTCTTGGAGAGCTTTTGTCTTAACTCAACTAAGTTCTAGTTTGTACCACTTGGAAAGGCTTAGTTAATACCTTTCAATCTTATAAAGACACATTTTTTTAAATACAATGATATTATTAAATATACGATGATTCCAAAAGTTAGATGAAAAATTATATTTTTTTTTACTTAAATTAAAATTAAAAGATTGAAATTTTATGGTATTGAATCCTATCAATATTTTATTTATAAGGTCATGATTTCCTTCAGCATATGCATTCAATGTCATGATTTCAATTTTTCAAAATTCTAGATCTAAAACATTTAATACTTTACGGTGTATTCATGAAGGAATGCAACTACAAACAAATTGTTCAATGCACACATGCACCCCACATTGTTCAAGACTATTACAACAATGTTATATAAGGCTATTACATTTTCCTAGACTATTACTCAATTTCTTCACCACATGTATTCCATTCCATGATTTCAATTTTTAGAAATACTCTATGAAGCGACAACATTTAATGTTTTGCACTCTATTACATGAAGTCATGCAACTACATACATATGAATTATTCAATGCACACATGCACCACACATAGCTCAATGCTACTAAAATAATATTGGACAAGGTTTAAGGCTATTAAATTTTCCTAGACTATATACTCAACTACTTCAATCCATGCATTCAATGCCATGATTTCAATTTTTCGAAATATTACATGAAGCCATAACATTAAATGCTCTACACTAGATTTCACGAAGACTTGCAATTCAATGCACACATGCACCTCACATGACTCAAGATTACTAAAATAATGTTGCACAAACTACTACATTTTCGTAGACTATATGCTCAACTACCTGCAATTTGCAACATCCTTGATTATATATCCAACCACAGGTTGACTATCTCCACTAATACACACAATTACACTTGAATATTTCTTTAATATTTTCTCTATTTAGGAACATGCAAGTATCTTCCGATTCTCTCTCTCTCACTATGTAACCCCTCCTGTGACGTGGATTGCGCAACATATGAGAAAACTAGATCTATGGCTATATTGCATTGTTAATGATTCAAGATCTCACTCATCATGTCCTTTAGAATCTATGGCATGTTAACATGAGTTGGATGGTTAATTTTAATCATTGTGTTTGTTTGTCATGTAATTGGGACTTAAATTAACGACATAAGATCTTTTAGCAATAATCAAGTTTGGGTTGTGTGCATAGCTAGTTAGATTTATTCAATCTCTTTGAATGATATATGTGTATAGATGGATTTCATACTTAAATTAATTCTTCACTAATTTAGGAATACTTTCTTTTAGTATAGATGAGTATATTTTAGTTAGACAATCGCTAAGACAATTTTTTCGTAATTGTTGCAAGTTATCTTCTTTATTTGCTAATATATTTCAAGTTTTGATAAGTTTAGCAGTAAGTAAAATATATAATTAAGTCTAAAGTTTAATTGCATGATTTATGAAATTGATCATTTATTTTAAAAATCGACAATTTTTTTATTTGATTTTTTAACTAAAAAATAATGATGTGAGATTGTTTAAATAATGTATATATGATATGACGATGTAGAACGATTAACACTTATAAAATTAAAATACAACGCCGTAAAAATTTGACTTACGACTTTTAAATTTTTTTTCTTCATATTTTTAATTTAACTTAATGCACCTTAATAGTTATATCATATTATTAAAAATATATCTAATCATCATTTTTTAGTTTAAAAATGTGAAGAATGAACTAAAACTGTCGATTTTAAAAATAGAATAACTAATTATGTGAATTGGTAATGATAAAAAATCAAAACTATAATTGAATCTATATAATATATAAATAGGAGATGTTTTTTTGAAGTATCTATGTACGTTAAACAATAATAAAAAAATCCAACTATGGGTGATAATAAAAAAATCTTTGTAGGGTAATGATGACAATAAATATAAAATTTAACTCTTTTTTTTATAAGATCTAAACCATTAATCATAAGTATGTTTATAATATAGTAATTAATATAGTTGAAAATTTTAAAAAATATTTATAAAAAGAGTGAAAATATTTAGTTTTATATAAAAATTAGTTAAACGCGTTGTACAAAAAAAAAAAAAAGGATTTATGCAACGCATCGTTTCGTTTGCTCCGTCCTAGGTACCAACCAAAATTAATAACGAAACACATAAGGCAAACGAAGAATATTAGTGTAAACGATCACAATAATCTTCCTTGTCCATTCACAGAACAAGGATTCTAGAAACCTCCCAAACTACACTGCGCTTCATACCTAATTGTAAGTTTTTCTCTTTACCCTGTAAATATCTTATTTTAAGTTCTCTTGTAACTTGTTGTGCTATATTCTGTTTCCGCTTGATTCATTCGCCGACTATTTCTTCTTCCTGATTTTATGGAATGTTTTCTATATTCTCTTGTAACAATTTGCGTGCTTGATTCTGAATTAGCGAAAGAGTAGATTTATTTTCTTCTGTAAGGGCTTTTAATCTGAATTGCTTTAGGATGTGTTTGTTAGGGACTCTTTTTTTGGGTGAAATTTGTAATCAATAGATGCTTGGTTAGTCGAATAATTGTTTGTGTGATTGTTTATAATTAAGCAAATTGGTCGTTTTTGTATTCGACGATCAACCCTGGTATGCGATTTTTTTTATTTTTATCTTTTCATTATTTTTGAATATTTTAAATTAAAAGCGGCTATATTAAAAGCGGCTATTTGTGTGTTTTGTAAGTTTATAACTGTAATGGTGGAAGATGAACTGGATTGAAGTACACCAAAATAGGATTCAGTTCCTTTTTAGCTCTTTATCTAATTATGATGATATTATGTCGTTACACAGATACCAATTTTTCTTCTTCTAGGTTATGATTTCCATCAAGCATTTCATTGACTATTAGTTATAGTTGTAGAATCTTAAACCCTTTTTTTTTCGTGAAATCAACACTTAATAAGTGCTTCACAAATCTCCATTCGGGTAGTATATCAAATCCCTAAATTTTAATACTTGAGAGTCTCACATTGAATATGATATATGAATATAAGCTTGTTCCTATGTTCGACACGCATCGGTATACGCACCTGTACAACACGAGTCGGTATCTGCACCTTTACAACATGTGTCCAACCACTAAGACAAGTGTCTCATGTTTTTCTTCTTCTTTTCTGATACCCTTGGACACATTTATGGTGGTTAAAGATGTGTCAAAGCAATGATGATCAAGGAGGGAAGTTAGATACGTTAAATTTGATTACATCTTTTAGTTTTATGTAGTAGATGGATGAATGAAAGCGAAAGACTATCATGTCTTGTTTTAGATATTTTTTGTAATGAAACAAATTGCTTAATTTAGATGCACCTATATATTTTGATTCTCAATCTAGATCTTTTAACAATAAAATTCATATTTTATTTAATTATAATCAGTAAATAAATATGTGTCTGTCTTATGTTTTTTACATTAACTGCGTCGACGTGTCCATGTTTGTATTGTGTTAAATATCCGTGCAGAGTTGTGTTTCATAGTGTTATATGACATGAATAAATGATTTTAAGTGAGAGATGTCCCTCAACTGACAAGTTGTTGTTATAGCTAGGTCCAACCCAAATTCTAAGGTTCCATTATACTACATATCTACTTTTGTTTCAGCATGTTATACTTGTCTGACTCAACTATTTAATGTTACTTTTTTCTGTAGAGGATTTAAAACGATGAGTGGTGCACAACTGCAAAGTGCTTCCTCTGTCTTGGCCATACCAGGGTCACAACAAAGTAAAGGTTCAGTAACTGAGACGGGTGGTGCAGAGTCAAAGCCAAAGAAGAGAATCTGCTGTGCTTGCCCAGACACTAAGAAGCTGCGAGATGAATGCATAGTAGAACACGGTGAACCAGCTTGTGCAAAGTGGATTGAGGCTCACCGACTGTGCCTCCGTGCTGAGGGATTCAATGTTTAAAATTTTGTGATGAGAAAAAATAGAAGTCATAAGTTCAAGAACTCAATTGATTTTATGAAAGTAATAAAGATTTAGGATTACAAATTATTGTTTTATGATTACACCAGTATTGTAGTTGAAGCTCTGAATGAAAACAGGGAAGTCGATTGCTAAATACAATTCAGAATTAATGATTTCTATCATTTTGAATTTTGAGGTTATACTATAGTAGTTGTGTTTAGACTGCTAACAGTTGGAATGAAATTTCAAGTTGTTATTATTATTATTACTTCTCTCATTTTTTTTTGCTTTAGTGTAGCATTTAATGTTTTTGCACTCAAATCAATTGGTTGGCAGATAGGTCCTGTTAATCAACAATTCCCCTTACCCATTTTTCATTTCCCATTCCCACTGGGTGCTTTTTGTTGAGGAGCATGAATTGTTGTTTGAGAATCAAAGGATGCAGAAATTTCCAATGTTTTAGTATTTTTCTTCCTTCTTTGCTTGATATTTGTGTGGTATATTATTTGTGGCACTTGTTTGGTGCAAGGTTAGATTCTTTTGTTCAGAATTTTGAACCATGTTTGGCAGTAACTGTCCAAAATACATTCTAGAAAACCTTGATATGTAGGAGTGTCTTTATTTTGCAACTCTTTTTGAAGTATACAGCTATACAGATTGAGTATTCTATAAGCTGTGCTATACCAACTGGATCATTTGGTCTCTATTTAAAATCCTCCAGAGCAGGTATAATACATTTGTTATCTTTACATATGCACTTGTTACCTAACAGTTAAGGGACTTGGATCTCCTGCAATGAAGAAGATCCTGCAGTTTTCAGTCATCTGTTTCAACCATCTGATAAAAATAAGGTGGCTCAGATTTAACCTGGAACAAATCAGCTATAAAATTTAACTTGCAATATGAGTCATTCAATCTTCATTGGTCGGCCAAAATCCTCATTTTTGCACCAGGTAGTGACTTCAGGGAATGGGTGAATTCATTCCCAGCTGTAAGTATCTGTCTCATTTGCCTCAGTTCAAATTTCAAATCCTTTGTATCAGACAATTTTGGGGCTGCTTTGTGAAAACATTTCCTAATTTCTAAAATTTGTGTTAGTTTTACACGGTATTAAGAGCTAAGAGACTTTTGATGTGAATTATTGTCTACATTTTTCAAAACAATGAAAATACCAAAAAAAATGTTTTTATTATTTCTAAAAATGCATCTTCATTAACTAATATTTCATCTTATCTCCATGACATGACTTGCTTTAGGAGTCTCTCGTAAAGTTAAAATGAATACATATTTAAAGAAATGAAAACAAGAAATATATTTACAAAATAAACGTTATCTTTTGAATTTAGTTTGGGTAGTTTTTTCCTTTTTTTTTTTATAGCATACATAAATGCTGTGCTAATGTGGATGATGGTGTCCCTGTGTTAGCAGCATTTTAAAAGAGATTAACAAACAAAATTTATACTTCAACTCTATTAACCACATCATGCCACAACATAGTTGTTATATATATTGTGTATCACTCATACAGACATGAAGTAACATAACAGACACACATTTATTTAGTACAAGATTACATTATTAACTTCATATTGCCAAACTCATGGCAATTACATTTGCATATTTTACTTAATGGCCGCAGGTGCAGTTAGTGCAAGTGCAGTTAGAACCACACTTGCAATTCCCACCATGCTCAGCAGCTGGAGCATCCATGACAACAGTCTCCAGGTAGCTGCACAAAACAATGATAGTCATATTAAGCATATTTTTATTGGTTTAATCTGCTAGCTTTGCATTGAGTCTAGGAATTATTAGAAACATGTAAGCATTGAATACGTAATACAATGGACACCAAATGTAAACTTTTACCTCTTCTCAGTCTCTACAATGGTCACACCGTAGTTGTTTCCCTTCCTGACAACACTTGCAATTCCCACCATGCTCAGCAGCTGGAGCATCCATGACAACAGTCTCCAGGTAGCTGCACAAAACAATGATAGTCATATTAAGCATATTTTTATTGGTTTAATCTGCTAGCTTTGCATTGAGTCTAGGAATTATTAGAAACATGTAAGCATTGAATACGTAATACAATGGACACCAAATGTAAACTTTTACCTCTTCTCAGTCTCTACAATGGTCACACCGTAGTTGTTTCCCTTCCTGAATAGCATAACATAGCATATGATGGAGAATATATATAGTTAAATCAAACAGTTGTAGTCGATAGCATCATTTTAGATTTATGTATAGAAGTTTACTCCAATATAATACACATGAATCTCGTCGTACTAAATGGAGAAGCACTTACCCGCACTGGTTCTTGTCAGCGCAGTTGCAGTTGCCGCACAAGCTTGACATGTTTGGTTCGGTTGAAGAAAGAAAAGCTCTTGAAATGAAATTAACTGTAGAATTGAATGTTGCTACTGTACCTTCAAGCTGTGAACCGTTGTCTTGTATTTATAGTTGACGAAAGAGCAAATATGATTAGAGTTCATCCTTCTATTGAAAACCTCACAAAGCATGTGAGGTGAGAATATATTTATCTGAAGGAATCAAAATCATTGAGGCTTAGCGTCCTCTGCTCCTCTGATGTCAATTTTCATTTGGTTCTTGGTTGAGGGAGTCACGTATTAATATTCTTAGATTCCATTACTTTTTAGCTCTATTTTTTTTTCATTCCCTTTTCAAATATAAAGACTAGTGAAAATTCGTTCCCCATATGAAATTCAGTAAACTACTTTATTCTACTTTGAAATTAGTTTTGTTTTTCTATGTAATCATTTTTGCTCCTCCAATTTCCTTCCTTTCAATACTTAATTATTCTTCATAAGTTTTTATGTCGTGGAGATATGGGTTCTTGTATTCGGTTCAAAATTTTAGATGCTTTAGAATTTTGTCATTGTCAATATATTCGGGGAAAGTTGATGATTTTTCAAAATGAAATTGGATTTGTTTTCATAAATTTAATTAGTAATAAAAATATTAATTTAATTCCAATGTTTTGGTCTAGTAGTAAATGCACATGTATTGTATTGGTATGTTGCGTGTTTGATTCATTTGTAAGTGATCAATGAACTATAAAGTTTTCTTTATCTTAAGTAAGGCATCACCCACTCATCCTAAATTTTTGTTAAAATAAGATAAAAATGTTAATTTTTGTGAAAGAACCGGTCAAGCTGAGAGCTTTGAGATACTTAGTTTATTTCTATTTCTTGCTAGGTTTATTTTTGCAACTATAAATGTTGATTGGGAGATTCAAAACCGTTTCAAATGGTAAGTCAATTTTACAATTAAAATTTGTTCAGTAAAATGGTGTTGAGTTGGTTTTATAATTTTTGTTTTTGAATGAAAATTAACATGTCACCATTAGGAGAAGTAAGCATTAATCCAATAATCATTGACTACCGACTACTACCACCATTATCGACCACTCACCTTCAACCATCACCACAACCACCATCTATGACCATCGCCACCGTCATCTCCAAACACATATCACTTACCTCCTACCACAATCGATGACCAATGCTACAACCACCACCACCAACCATCCACCTCCCACCAACATTCACCACCGACCTCCATCCACCATCTCCCATCATCCACTCACCCGCCATTACAACCTACCCATCTCCAACTACCATCTCCCGCAACCGACATTACTACAATCACTATTGGTCATGTTACGGTTGTCTCAATCTAAAATTTCAAGTATTTCTCGAATTTATTGGAGTCACCACCAAAGTTTCTTTAAAATAGGTAAATATTGAGTAAGTCTTAAAAAACAAAAATAATGGTTTTTGAAATCAAATTTTGAGTTTGGGGGTGGATTATGTGTAAGAAAGGTATTAGCAACTTACGAAACATGCAAAAAATACGATTACTTGTAATTAACTATGCAAAATTTATGTTAACTTAAAAAAATATTTATTTTCTCCTTATTAGTAAATATACATATAAATTGTTTTTTGTGAATGTAATATTGAAAAAAGTTCTTAAAATAAAAAGGAAAAAAAATTATTATTGTGTTTGACATAAGTGATCTCGTGCACCTACGTATCTCCAAGTGTGATGAAGAAATCAAAGCTACATAGTTCTTGGATAATGAATGTAAATGTGTTGATTTTTTTTAAAGAAAATGCGTTTTGTTGTTGATGAAAATAATTGTTTTGACGAAAGATAATGGGTTTGTTTGATTAGAATAATTATTCTAAAATGCAAGTTTTAACAAAATCAAGTTGTACAACTTGTTTTTTTTTTAATAACTCAGAGTAAAATTATGTCACATCTAGTTAACCCGTTTAGAACAGTTTAATTATTTTGTTTATAAATAGAAAATCTTAAAACCACCAAGTTGTACAACTTGTGTCCTAAAAACTAAAAGAGAAAAGATATCACATTTAATTAATCAAATTTAAAAGTTGATTTTAGATTAATTTATTCATAAATATGAGTGTTAGAACTATCACATTGTCACAACTTGTGTCCTAAAAAATTAAAAAAATATCATATATAATTAATCAATTTTTTTAAAATTTATAAAAATGAGTTTTATAACTATCAAATTATCCTAATTTGTATCTTAATAAATCGGAGAATTAAAGATGTACCATAAATTAATCATTTTAAGAAATCTTAATTCATTTAAAATAACAACAAATTAATTATAGATGAAACCACTAAAAGAAACAAACAATGTAGAGAAAATAGATTGAACTCGTACAATCAAACAAGCACCCCCAATCCAAAAATCATTAATTCTGAATGAATGTAAATGTACGAGGTATTCTTTTGGTGACCTATATGGATATTCTTATGATGATATAGTCTATTGGCTTTTCTATTTAATGAAGCTATCACAAGAGTGAGTCTATAATTGTAAACAATAATGGGTGTATGGTTCTAAATGTGGTTCCTAGAGTTAAGTATCCTATTTAATTAGAAATATTATCAACAACAATAGGTAAACTATTTCGAGTGACAGTACCCTAAATAGGATCCAAATCTAGGTGAAATCTTCATGCTAATCAAATCGAACGTACACCAAAAAGACTATCATTACGCAACCCATAAACTAATGTTATGTTTTGCTCAAACCCGAATGTAAAGTCTCACTCATTAGTGTGTTTTAGTAAAACTGTAGTGTGTGAAATAAACATAATTCAATAGCTTCAACAATGCGAATA
Source organism: Cicer bijugum (assembly GCA_037974875.1). Classification (NCBI taxonomy): domain Eukaryota; kingdom Viridiplantae; phylum Streptophyta; class Magnoliopsida; order Fabales; family Fabaceae; genus Cicer; species Cicer bijugum. The sequence continues at coordinate 543,313 of JBBPBT010000850.1, read as the reverse complement.
AAACATATATTCATATAAAATAAAATAAAATAATCTACTAAGTAAAAGAATAATACAATGACAACTAATACCTATTAAAAAATAATAAACACATAAAGTAAAAGAAAATGAAGAACAAATAGATGTAGAAAAAGTTAAAATTTTTGTTCAATTATTTATGTTAAGTTTTACTATCTAAAAATCTCAAGTGGAGTCGCTAGTTGTCACAACCAAATTTTTTGAGTATTTCTTGAATTTCATGAAGTTGCTCTTAAATTTTATTTAAATTAGGGAAACATTGGAAAACCTTTAGAAAAATAAAAATAATGGTCTTCGAAACTAGATTTTAAGTTTGAGAGTCAATTATGAGTAGGGAAGATATTAGCACCCTATGACATCCGTAAAAAAACGGTTACTTGTAATCAATTGTGCAAAATTTATGTTAACATAGAAAAATATTTATTTTCTCCTTATTGATAAATACACATATAAATTGTTTTTTTTTATGAATGTGATATTGAAATGAAAATACTTAAAATAAAAAGGAAAAAAAATTTATTATTGTATTTGACACAAGTGATCTTGTGCTCATAAGTATCTTTAGATACGATGGAGAAATCAAAACTATGTAGTTCTTGGGTAGAAAATGCCGATGTGATTGTTTTTAAAGAAAGTGTGTTTTGTTATTGATAAAAAAAATATTTTGACGAAAGATAATAGATTTGCTTTATTTGAATAATTATTCTAAAATTCGAGTTTTAACACTATCAAATTGTACAACTCATGGACTAATAATATGTCACATTTAGTTAACCTGTTTAAGAGTCGTTTTATTATTTTTGTTATTTAAAGAGAGCTTTAAAAACGAGTTTTAGAACTATCACGTTATCACAATTTATTTTTTGAGAGATTAAAAAGATGTCATATCTAATTAATTCATATTTTAAAAGTTCATTTTATTTAATAGAAAAAATAATTTTACAACTATTAAATTGTTCTAATTTGTATCTTAATAACGCAAATAATTTAAAATATACTATCAAATTAACTATTTTAAAAAATTTTGATTCATTTAAAATAACAATAAATTACTTATAGATGAAACTACTTAAAAAAACAAACATTATTGAGAAAATAGATTGTATCCATACAACAAAACAAGGGCCTAGAGCCCAAAAACCATTAATTTATTATAAAAAACATCAAAGCATTAATTAATAAAAAAACCTAAATCCTAAATGTAACACCCCGTTTTTCAAAGCGAGGGTGTATTTTTTTTTCACAAGAAATTAAAATATAACAGAGAAATAAATAAGGTAACACCTTTGGACAATTAATTAAGTCATTATAATTTACAAGCAGAAGAAAAAGTTCTCAAAATATGAATTTAAAATATTTACATACAAAAGTGGTACAGTCTTCCAGTTTAAAAATAAAAGCAACCCAAAAGAAAGACATATGTTCCCTCTGTGTCAACTTAGTCTGATCATTCTACAAAACAACTAAACACCCTGAGTGATCTCCACGCGCCCCGTGAGATCATCCTAACGTAGCTCCAATCAAGTATTCCCATCTACATCCCATCCGTAGGGTACGAATCGGTAGGATCATCCTGGCTCTCATTCTGAGGGCAAAACCCAAATTTTCACAATAGTTGTAAAGGGTCACCAACCGAAATTAACAGTTAACACATAACATTTAAGTTTTTAAATGCATAAAATATCCTCTCAACTAAGCATGCACCTTAAAAGGATTTTCCATATGCTAAGAGTTCATATAATGTTTGCCAAATGTCAATGAAATCAAATAAAGTTCTCAATCCATCAAGTAATATATAACTGACCAAAACATTGATAAATCAATTGAGCAATCAATTATCTAACTCAAAATAAGATTTTCCACTGAGCCAATCGATTGGGCAAATCGATTTCCTGAAAGTTTTTAGTGAAAATTGAACTCTGAACTTACATCATTCGATTAGGGAAATCGATTGAATGAAGAACTGGCCCCTGTATTGAAGCCAATCGATTTACCAAATCGATTTAATGAAGAGCCAATCGATTGACTAAATCGATTTCGTCAATTTGCTGAGCTCCTGTAATGAATCCAATCGATTTGCTAAATCGATTTCTTAAATGGTTTTTGAAAAACATATTACAAAATCGATTGGGTAAATCGATTTTGTCAAATTTGCGAAGTCCCTGTAACTCATCAAATCGATTGGGGAAATCGATTCCCCTGCATATTCTTCCAAAAATTCATAAACTAACTCAATCACATTCATACACAATTCCAAATCTTAACACTTAACACTTATAACACAATCACTACAACATCATGGGTATCAAAATAGTTTTGCAATCAAACATGCTTTCACACAATTCCAAACATAACACTTAGCAATTTCAACACAATCACTACAACATCTTGAACTTCGAAATAGTTTTGCAATCAAACATGCTTTCACACAATCATCTTGACGCGACAATCCCCACACAGACAAAATGAACCAACAAATCACATTTACCAGGGTGTAGTCTCTCATGAATAAACACCTGTGTAGTCTCTCACGGATAAACACAATTTACTAGGGTGTAGTCTCTCACGGACAAACACCTGTGCAGTCTCTCACGGACAAACACAATTTACCAGGGTGTAGTCTCTCACGAACAAACACCTGTGCAGTCTCTCACGGACAAACACAATTTACCAGGGTGTACTCTCTCACGGACAAACACCTGTACAGTCTCTCACGGACAAACACCTGTACAGTCTCTCACGGACAAACACAATTTACCAGGTGTAGTCTCTCACAGACAAACACCTGTGCAGTCTCTCACGGACAAGCACAATTTACCAGGGTGTAGTCTCTCACGGACAAACACCTGTGCAGTCTCTCACGGACAAACACAATTTACCAAAAACGTAAATCGTAAACGTACCACCTATCACGGGTCAGTACTGTTTACCGAGGTGCCACCTATCACGGGTCTACACGATTTACTAGAAAGTGTAAACCATAAACGTACTGCCTATCACAGGCCCGTACCGTTTACCAAGGTGCCACCTATCACGGGTCTGCACGGTTTATTAAAAAGAACGAAAAGTGTAAATGTACCGCCTATCACAGACCAAAGTACTATTTACCATGGTGCCACCTATCGCGGGTCTGCACAATTTACAAAAACGTAAATCATAAATGTACCGCCTATCGCAGGCCAAAGTACTATTTATCAAGGTGCCACCTATCGCGGGTCTGCATGATTTACCAAAAAACGTAAATCGTAAACGTACCACCTATCACGGGTCAGTACTGTTTACTGAGGTGCCACCTATCACGGGTCTACACGATTTACTAGAAAGCGTAAACCATAAACGTACTGCCTATCACGGGCATGTACCGTTTACCAAGGTGCCACCTATCACGAGTCTGCACGGTTTAATAAAAAGAACGAAAATTGTAAATGTACCGCCTATCACAGGCCAAAGTACTATTTACCAAGGTGCCACCTATCGCGGGTCTGCACGATTTACCAAAAAACATAAATCATAAACGTACCACCTATCACGGGTCAACATTGTTTACCGAGGTTCCACCTATCACGAGTCTGCACAATTTACAAAAAAACTGTAAATCGTAAATGTACCGCCTATCACGGGCCAAAGTACTATTTACCAAGGTGCCACCTATCACGGGTCTGCACAATTTACAAAAACGTAAATCATAAATGTACCGCCTATCACATGCCAAAGTACTATTTATCAAGGTGCCACCTATCACGGGTCTGCACGATTTACAAAAAAGCATAAAAATGCATGAGCGTATACTGACTCCATTCACAACGATCGTTAAGTAAATATAGATATTAAAAGATTCCCCATTTTTAATACTCATTTAACTTAAACGATTTTCACGTCAAACATTAAGCAACAAACATATTAAGAGATTCCCCATTCTTAATATTCTTTTAACTTAAACGATTTTCAAAACAACATTAAGTAACTAAGACATTAAGAGATTCTCCATTCTTAACGCCCAATTAAGCACTCTTTTTCTTCTTCTTCTTCTTCTTCTTCTTCTTCTTCTTCTTCTTCTTCTTCTTCTTCTTCTTCTTCTTCTTCTTCTTCTTCTTCTTCTTCTTCTTCTTCTTCTTCTTCTTCTTCTTCTTCTTCTTCTTCTCCTCCTCCTCCTCCTTCCTTGGCTTTTCTTTCCTTTATGTTTCCCTTCTCTTTCCTATTTCCTTTTCATTTCCTTTCTATTTCCCTCCAAACAAATATATATAATATATATAATATATATATATTTATATATTTATATATTTTAATTACTTTTAACAAATATCTCAAAATATCTAGATATTTATTAAAATTACCATTTCACCAATCACTTCCCAAACCACTTTTTGTTAAAAATATCTACTCTCGTCGCAACTCAATTGACAGATGCAATTTTTAGCAGCCCAAGATATTTTAACGAAACTCTCTAGAACTAAATTCTTCGTGCAAGATCCACAACAGTCAATTTAACTTATTTATCGACGAGTAATTTTAATAGAGCGTGAAAATATCTTTTTGATCATATAAACACCAAAATATTAATAACTTTGACTAAAAAGCCTCCAAGTTCAATACCAAAAATACACTAAAATACATAAAGTACACTTTAAAATTATGGGTCTTACACTAAATAGGCTTAGCAATTAACAAACAGGGAAGTTGCGTGCAGGGGAAAGTAAACAAAGAAAAAAAATAGAAAGATAAAAGAAGAAAGTCGTGTGAGAGAGTGAGAGAGCACTACTAGAAATTTCGCTTATAGTGACCGATTTAGAGACTGAATATTTTCAGTCACACTAGCGACCAAAATAGAGATCGTAATTTTGAACTTAGAAACTAAATATTTTTTCATCACTAAATCGATCGCTAACGAAATTTAGAGACTGAAATAACAACTTAATTTTAGCGACCCAAAATTCAGTCGATAATTATCACACTACTAAAAATTTGGCTTTTAGTGACCGAAAAAAATTAGTCGCTGTAGAGACTGATTTAAAGACGAAATATTTATAATAGTTAACTAAAACCAAACGTGTCTCTAAAATGGTCACTAATACATTTTATCGACCGATTTAGAGACCAATTTATTAGCGACCGATTGGGAGACCAATCAAATTATTTTTTCTTCTTTTAACACTAATTTTTCTAAATCTCTATACCCACACAAAAAACTAAAATCAACGACCGAATTAGAGACCAATTATTTTTTGTTTTTTTAAAAAATAAACAAATTATATTTTTTACTATTAAAATCATTTATATTATTGATTAAAAAATAATATAACATTAATATTTTCTTTTATTGTAATTTATAGCATAAGTATATTTCTTTTTTAAATCACAATAACAATTATTATTAATTAATTATAAAAAATCAAAATAGAAAGCAAGTTAATGAATAAGAGTAAGAAATCACAAGTCAAATTATGAGCCATTTTTCGTTCCAAACTTTTTCCTTCATTCTTGCAAACCCTACCGCCTCCATTCTCGTTCTCGCCTCCATTATGATGTTAGAGATGAAAATCCTCTTGATTGTATTGTTTCCTAAGTTAAAATTGTGCAAATTTCTCCAAATGTAGGTTTTTTGTTTATTTGCTATTACTTAGTTTGCGTAATTTATGATTGTTTTTGCATTAAGTAAAAGGTTGAATGTATTTATAATTTTGTAATTGCAGATGGGTACAAGAAGAAAATTCATTCTTGTGATCTGTATTATGATATGAAGTATATTGTGCCTTATCCTTTTCAAACATTGTAAACGGTACAAATTTCATTATTTATATACATTATTTATATATGATGATTTGTGCAAAGTTTATGCATGCCACATTGCTGACTTCTTCAAGTTGATTGTGGTTTGCTCTGATTGTTAACCAACCATAATTAGAAAGTGATTCGACATCTACAATTTCAAGTGAATCTGGTTCTAATGGTTGTGGTGTTGATAGTAATGTGGCCAATAGAGGGAAGTGTCAACATAAAAGTTCTGATAAGTCAGACTAAACATTATTAGATTTGTATTTTTGGTGTGGAGCCATGTCCACTGGCCTTTGCCTCAGAGGGGTTATGATTCCGGCGAACATACATGGGAGCCAATAGATGGTTTGAGGTAAACTCCAATTATCAAACTATTAAGTATTGTTCTTCTTAACTTTGTTTTAGTACATTTTTGTCATAATGCATGTGAATTAACATCAATTAACCAATAGATAAGGAATTTTCCTAGGTCCCTTTTGTTATAATTTATATTATACTTTGATAAATTATTCTTAGGAAATTTGCTTAAGTATTGTTGGGAAAATTATTCGTTGAGATCTTTTAATTTTAATCTTTCTTTTATACTCGAACATTTCTTTTCAATTCTTGTTGTAGTACTTCTAGTAATACATGATACATCAGAAGAATCATTTGGCTGAAGGAGAAAGAAATAGCCATCCCAAAGAGAGAAAGAGCCACCAAAAGTGCAGCAGCTTGAAAGAGTTGGAGAGAAGTGTAGGGTTGCATGTGTTTCTGTAGAATAAATATAGATGATCCCAGATGATCAAGCTTTGATAAGGGTGTCGTATATTTGAAGAAAAAATAGGTTGTATTTTGTTATGACTAAAATATATTTGAAATTTGATGTGTATTTTTTTTAAACTTAGAAATATTACCTAATTATATTATAGTTTTTTTTATTATATACATTGGTATCTTTAATGCACTTAAATATTTTTGGTGTATAAATTTTTTAGATTTTGAAATCAAATTTAAAAAAGTGGTTTTTGTTGTTATTATTAGACATTAATGTAATGCATTTTTATTTTTAAAATTGCAAAGTTTATAGACGAAATTAGTGACCGAAATTTTAATAAAAATAATAGATTCAGTCACAAAACTTGTCCCTAAATTGGGTGCTAATAACGTAGAAAATCAATTTAAAGTGGTTGCTAAATCGGTCACTAAATATTGATCGCTGATTCAATTGCAACAACTAGCGACTAGTGATTTACCAACTGAATTTAAATGGTCTCGGATTCGGTCGCTAAAACCAATAGCGACTGATTTTTTAACAATAGCAACCAAAAAATCGATCACTAAAAGCGAAATTTCTAGTAGTGGAGAGAGAGAAAATACGAGAGGGAAAATGACTCACTAGTTTAGATTTGTGATGGGACAACGGTGCATGACTGTGTTGGGCGGTTAAACGGTCGTCAGTCGTTGGAGTTGGATACACAATCAGCCGAAGATGGTGGTGACAATTAGGGTTCCACTTTTTTGTTTTTCTTCTTCTTTGTTCTATTTTATTTTTTGAATATACTTGATTGAAATGGTTTCTTTTTGTGATATACGAAAATAAGTTTGATTTTTATCTTTTATTATTTTGGATTTTTTTTTCATGGTGGAATGCATTTGTGGAAGTATTGAAAAAAATAAAACAAGATTGCTATTGGGTTTCTAAATTTTTGTTCAGAAAAATTCCTCTTTGCATTTTCTTTTATGTTTTTATTTCAGCCAAAATTCACCCTTTCCTTGGTTTATTTTTTGTTTCAATTTATGCTCTAAAATAATGAATCTTTATTTTCATGAGATAAAATCGAGTTCTAGTTTTTTTATTTTTTTTTTTTCATTTTATTGTTTTGCAGCATAAGTCAAGCAATCCCAAATAATTAATTAAGAAAATAAGTGGCTCATCTTTTTGATTGAGTGTACAAATGGAGACAAATAACTAGAAAAAGAAGTGGCTTATTTTTTTGATTGAGTGTACAAATGATAAAGATGATAATCTTATTAAATCAGAGAAAGAAAAAAAAAAGGAAACTGAAAAAGGAGAAAGGGTACTTTGCAGTAGAAAACAAATGACTAGATATTATTATAATATTATGTACTCATTTAAATTTTTGATTTTATTTTTTTGGTGGAACTTAGTTAAATATGGACTCAAAATTGGTTGATTTATAAAATAATAATTTTTTAGATTTTATAATAATAATTGTAAAATATTTATTAAATATATTATTATTTATTTTTTTGAATTATTTTTAATTGGTCGAACAAAATTAAGATATACTACAACGACTACCACATTCAACTATCAACTGTCTTTTTTGACAACTACAACTACTTTTATTGATCGATCATTACTATACTACAAAAATTATCTTTCACAACTACTACTTTTAACTACTATTATTAAAATGATTATAATTATAATAAGATCATAGAGATTAAGATTAATCTTATAAGAGAAGTAAGCATGAATGCTTGATGGATAAAAAAACTCATAAGGTTTCATATCGAGGGGTTGATGGATACTAAAATTCATAAAGTTTCATATTAAATAAAAGAACTATTGCGTAATACGAAAACATCATACTTTATTTATAAGCTTATGAATAATTAACTACTAACTAATTTAAAACAACACTTGAATAACTTACAAAGTAGTTACAACTAATCCATCTACTGTAAATAGGCGGCTAACTAATCTTAATTAAGTTATAAATACACCGATAAATTTGAGTCAACAAGTTAAATAAGAAACTGAATATAGATATATATTACATTATTTACATATATTGATGTTCTATAGCTCTGCCATATGGACGGACTAGTGACAATGAAAACTAGATACATCCAAATAGAACAAAAAGACAAACCATGAAGACTTCTAACAAAATATAGACACATTAGTGGCCAAAATACTATACACAAAACTTTGTTCGTCGAGTCACCATGTTCTTCGGAAAATGGAACAGACTCTATGGAGTAATAGAGTGGTAAAATAAAACTTCAGTTACCTCTAATGGAGCTTGCTTCCCTCTAGGTGTAGGTCCTCTTCCATGCCATTCCCCTCGGTAAACTCGTCCATATATAGAGTTGACAGTGTGCACATCCATCGCCATCTACTCGTCTCCTGGCTAGGTTAACGGGGATGCGGTGTTCATGGAAGTGCCTTTGAATGCCCTATATTCGAGGAAAGGATAACTCTTGGGTAATGCGAACATCGCCTTCCAAAGTAGTATCCTACATTAGACTCATAGATGTATCCTACTATATATATATGTGTCTCTTATTATTTAATTATAATTTATTTTATGGGTAAAGAAATTAAATTAAATTTTATCACCTTGTATTTTACCTGAATAATTATAACCTTTGTTATCATTAAATTGTTTTTGCTTGGCAATTACATGAGGACGATTAATGGCATGCTTATTACCTAAATGTACTATTGTGTATTTTGTTTATTTGATTAGTTTTGATAATCATGAAATCTATGTGTTAGATATGTTGGTTTTATTTTGTTATGCATGACATGCATTGATATTTTTTGTCTTACTTGTTTTTTTTTTAGTTGATAAAATTATTAGTTGAATTATTTAATTAAATTAGAATTTATAGAGGCTATCTTGTATGTTAGTTTTATTTTAGACCAAATAAGTATCCGACCTAGGAGATACTCGAGTTAGGGAGACACAACCCTCATGTATCAGTGTTCTTGCTCGAAAGTTGTTTTGGTCAATTTATCTTTAGTATAAAAAAAAAAGTAATTCCTTTTACTCTCCTTCATGGTGTTGTCATAATGTAGACTTTATGTTTTTGTATCAACCAAATTTTGATGCACCCACTTATCACTCCTCCCCGCCTATAATTCATTTTTGAAATGAAGGTTACAAACTTAATGAATTTTATCTTTTTGTGCAATTAAGAGAGGACAAAAAATAAAGACTCTCCGTCTTTGTTATATCTCACATTTTCCTCTCTCTTAAACTAAGATGATAATTTTATTTTAATTCTCAACGAAAACAATTTTAGGCTACTTTTGATTTCATAACTATTAGAAAAAAATTAAAAGGGGCGGTGTGGCACCCTCTAAATTATTTATTTATTTTAAACAATTAGGACCTATGATTTAATTATTAGTATTTTTATGTATGACTTGTAGTGGTAAATCCTCTTTTACATTTAAATGAAATAAATTACATTGTATATTGTCTTATATTAATTTAGATTAATCTACAATATATGATGAACTCTACTACTTAATCCTAATTATCTCATACACATAAACGCACATGATTTCAATTGACTTTGTAACAGCCAATTTTTATTTCTTAAAGGAAGAGAAACAATAATCGGTTGAAGAATAATTTTGGAATTAAGTGCACTTCAATTTTAGGCAAAGAAACCAATGGTAATATTTCAACATAAATAGCTATGGAAATCCCCTTATTTTTACAATCTCATGATTCCTTCGTCTGTTCATACATTTTCCTTAGGCTCTCTTGCTCTCATACCTATTCATCACTCATAAACTTCCAAAATAATTTTCTATGTCCATTAAGTAAGGCTAGATACCTAGCCACGTGAGCTATTTTTCGTGAGAATTTAGAGTGTTAAGAAAAAAAGTGCTAATGTAAGGGCTTTTCTCCATGCAAAGTAAGGCTAGATACTACATTAGTGGTTTGTAAAATATTGATATGATGTCTTGATGTTATAAAAGAAAAAGGTAGATTTTATGTTTGTATAAAAGAATTTAATTATAATGTTTTATTTTCGGAGTAGTATGTTTGTCTTGATAAACTTAATTATAATATTCTATTTTTATTATTATAACATGATAAATATGTTTGTTTTGAAAATGTTTAACGTAAAGTTGCAATTTTTGTGTTGCTTTATTGTACTTAATTATGATGTTATGTTTTTTATTATGATATAATGAGTAATATATTTGTTAGGATGTATTAGATTTAAAGTATTGATTTTTGTGCTATTTAATTTCAATGTTTTGATTTTTATAACATCACATGAGTCTTGAGAGAATTGATTAAAAGTTTTAATTTTTAATTGTGATAACATGATTAAATTGATTATTCTGATGCATTTAGTGTAAAGTTTGATTTGTATTCTTAATTGACTAATAATGGGAGAAATTTTATACTAAAAGGAATAAAATTTCTATTTATATGTGTTCGTTGTGATTTAAGTTTATTGTCTACAATAACACGTCGATAACCCAATTTTATAGTTTATAAAATGAAAGTTATGATTTTGAGACATTTATTCACGTGTATATGTGTTCTATTTTTGAGATAATGAAATGACTAATACTTGATTTCGAGCATCTACAAGAATATAAATTTGATGTCATATGTGATTAAAATTTAATCTTGAATATTTGATTTTTGTGGTTGCCTAAGAGGCTGCTGATTTGTGTTTCGAACATTGTTCTCTTTGTGGTTGTCTATGTTGTTGGTGATTTATGTGTTGAACATTGTTCTCTTTGTGGTTCTCTATGGGGCTGATGATTTTTATTTTTTCTGAAGCCTTTATCTTTGTGGTTGCTTAAGTGACTGCTGATTTGTATTTTGAACATTTTATCTTTTTAGTTGCCTAGGTGGATGACAACATGTATCTTTTGAGCATCATTATCATTTTATGACCTATCATATACATCTTTGTGAACGCCTTAATGGATGGTTTAATTTTCTCAATTGGTATGGATGCTTTTGTGTGGACCCCTTAATGGTTGGTTATATGTGAATTATATACTTTTAGAGGCATGCATAACTTGTATATATTTTATTGTGATTTTTATTTTGATCTAATTATGTGTTCTAGGTGAGTCACTACTTGAATTATTAAGGTACATTTCATGACTTGATACATCTTTGCGAATTATTCAGAGAAATCAAATTTTTTAAATCTTTTATTACAAAAAGATGTTAAACTTATGTTTTATGGCTATCCACTTATTATTCGATTTGTTCTTTTACCGCGGGATAAACTAACCCCTTACACCGACATTTACGTACTAATGATCTCAAAGAATTGCATGAAGGATGTCATTTTGGTGTGCGTGCATGGGAAAATAAGGCTTTTACTTAAAAATAATGCTTTGTATTAATTAAATGTGGTACATTTTAAAGTCATTTACTTTTTATTATTAGCTTTAAATAGAAATATGGAAGTAAGTTATTTTCCGCTAGAAAGAAAACTCAATACTTGAATTTACTTTTAGGGGCATGCACCACTTGCATACATTTTATTGTAATTTTTATTTTGATCTAATTATGAGTTCTAGGTGAGTTACTACTTGAATTATTTAGGTATATTTTATGACTTGGAACATCTTTGCATATTATTCAGAAAAATCAATTTTTTTTAAAATATTTTATTACAAAAGATGTTATATTTATATTTTATGGCTATTAACTTATTATTTGATTTAACTTTTATCGTGGGATAAACTAACCCCTTTTACCAATATTTAGGTACTAATGATCTCAAAGAGTTGCATGAATGATGTTTGTTGGGTGCACGTGTGTAGAAAAATGAGACTTTTACTTAAAAATAATGTTTTGTATTTATAAAATGTGGTACATTTTAAAACACTACGCCAAAAATGACATTTAACAGCGCCCCTTTTACAGCGCTTGGTAAACACAAGCGCTGTTGAAAATATATTTTAAAAATAACGGAGCCTTTTACAACGCTTTTCTGACAAGCGCTGTAAAAGATGCGCTGTTGTATGTCTTATAACGTTTTCGCATAACGTTATAAGGCTTTTACAGCGCTTGTCAAAAAAGCGCTGTAAAATGAAGCGCTTTCGCGTATTATTTTATAGCGCTTTTCTCACAAGTGCTGTAAAAGGAATGCGCTTTCAAATAATTGAACTACCTATTACAACGCGTTTTCCACATGCGCTGTAAAATACATGTGCTTTCGTTGAATTTAACTACCTATTACAGCACTTTTTTCACAAGTGCTGTAAAATACATGCGCTTTCATTGAATTTAACTACCTATTACAGCGTTTTTTTCACAAGCGCTGTAAAATGCATATTTCAAATAATTATATACGTTGGAAACCCTCATATCATATCCTCTACATCTTTCAAAACCCTAATATCCTCTACGTACTGTGCAGCCATCTACGTTGTCTCAGGTATTTTTTAATTTGTTTTTGTCAAAAAATCTTTATAATCTCTTCTACACATATATACCACATGATCTGTTATGTTTTAAATCTCTTCTACACATATATACCACATGATCTGTTATGTTTTGAAATTGTCAAAAATTGTCAAAAACTCATATAACATGATCTGTTATGTTTTGAAATATTTTCTGTATTGAAATTGTTATTAGATATGTTGATATTGGTTTATTTTTGAAACTTGTTGATATGTTTTGTATTGAAAGCTTATTAGTTTATTATTTTTGTAAGCTTATTAGTTTATTAGTTCTGTATTGAAAGCTTATTATTTTTGTAACTGCATTTATATAGGTGGTATAGTATGGATAGGAAATGGATGTCAGCCAATCGATTGTCAAAAGAGTATGAAATTGGAGTGAAGGAGTTGGCAGTGAAGAATGCAAAAGATCCAAATAGAGTAGTTTGTCCTTGTTTAAAATGTTGTTTTGGTAAACGTGTTAGAGAAGATGAGTTAGAAGTACATCTAATATGTAATGGAATTGATCAAAGCTACACATGTTGGATAAGACATGGTGAGAAAAAAAAGGAAACATTAGTTTTGAGAATAGTTCGACATATGCTTCAACTGACTTCGATACAGATACATATGAGTATGACCGAGTTGATGAGATCGCAAAAGCAGTTGAAGAAGATCTTCGAGATTGTCCTAAAATGTTTGAAAGTTTGTTGAGTGATGCAGAGAAAGAATTATATAATGGTTGTACTAAATTCACAAGACTATCGGCGATATTAAAGTTGTACAACTTAAAAGCGAGTAATGGATGGTCTGATAAAAGCTTTACATAATTATTAACACTCATAAAAGATATGTTGCCAGATGATAATGAACTTCCCAGTCGAACCTACGAGGCTAAACATATTTTGTGTTCTATTGGCATGAGTTACGAAAGGATTCATGTGTGTCCTAACGATTGCATTTTATTTCGAAATGAATATGAACTACTTAAGGCATGTCCGAAATGCAATGTCTCTCGATATAAGAAGAAAGAATCTACTCCAGCAAAAGTCGTGTGGTATTTTCCTATAATACCAATATTTAGGCGCATGTATCGCAGTGAAGAAGATTCAAAACACTTGACATGGCATGCAGATGAAAGAATTAGAGATGGAATGTTTCGACACCCTGCAGATTCCCCACAATGGGCAAACATTGATCACGAGTATCCTGAATTCGGGATAGAGTCAAGGAATCTAAGACTTGCACTTTCTACTGATGGAATGAATCCACATGATCTTCAAAGCATCTCACACAGCACGTGGCCTGTGATTTTGGTAATATATAACCTACCTCCATGGTTATGTATGAAGCGTAAGTTTATGATGTTGTCTCTGTTAATTTTTGGACCCAAACAACTGGGTAATGATAACGACGTATACTTGACTCCTCTAATCGAAGATTTAAAACGTATGTGGGAGACAGGTGTGGAAGTTTATGATGGGTATAAGAAAGAATGTTCCAATTTGAGGGCTATGTTGTTCGGCACAATTAATGATTTTCCAGCATATGGTAATTTATCAGGATATAGCATTAAAGGTCAGTGTGCATGTCCTATATGTGAAGAGAGTACAAATTGGATGCGGTTGAAACATTGTAAGAAGAATGTGTTTCTTGGACATCGTAGATTTTACCTTATAGTCATCAGTATCGTGGGTGGAGAAATGCATTTAATGGAAAATCAGAGGAAGGTAAAGCTCCTTTAGCACCGACTGGATATCAAATACTTGAAAAAGTACAAGGTTTGATCAATAAATTTGGCAAACCTTTTGCGGGAGAGCTGGTCAAAACTGGATGGAAGAAAAAGTCAATTTTCTTTGAATTGCCATATTGGAAGTCATTGTATATAAGACATTTCCTCGATGTGATGCATATTGTAAAAAATGTATTTGATAGTGTTATTGGTACGTTACTCAATGTTCCAGGAAAGTCTAAAGATGGCATCAACGCAAGATTGGACTTGGTCGATATGGGAATAAGAAATTAATTGGCTCCAGTAAAGAAAGGAAATCGCACATATCTACCTTCAGCCGCTCATACTCTATCTAGAAAGGAAAAAAATTGTTTTATGTAAATTTCTACACGAAGTTAAAGTTCCAGAAGGATACTCTTCAAACATTAAAAATTTGGTTTGTATGAAAGACCTCAAGTTAAAAGGTTTGAAGACCCATGATTGTCATATTCTAATGGAGCATTTGCTACCAATAGGTATATGTTCCATTTTACCTGAAAAAGTTCGACTAGCCTTAACTAGATTATGTTTCTTCTTCAAGGAAATTTGTAGTAAAGTGATCGACCCTCAGAAATTACCGACATTGCAGAGGGAAATTGTTGTTACTTTGTGTGAGCTTGAAATGTATTTCCCACCCTCGTTTTTTGATATAATGGTTCACCTTACTGTTCATCTATGGGCCAGCTTATATGAGATGGATGTATCCGATAAAACGATATATGAAAATATTAAAAGGGTACGTAAAAAGTAGAAGTCGACCAGAAGGTTGTATTGCTGAACGATACATTGTTGAAGAGGCTGCTGAATTTTTGTACTGAATATTTGTCCAATGTTGAATCCATAGGGCTTCCCATGTCTCGTCATTCGGGAAGAATATCAGGAGAATGGATAATTGGAAGGAGACTGCTGACTATATCAAGGACATAATGGGAACAGGCACAATTGGATGTTCTGCACAATGATGATGAGGTTCAACCATATGTTACAATACACATGGATCAGTTATCTCGTTTGAACATGAATAGGAATCAAAATTGGATAACTCGAGAGCACAATCGAAGTTTTATAACATGGTTAAAAAATCACATAAAGTCAAAGTTTGATATAGACCCTGAATCAATTTCACAGAGATTGAGGTGGCTAGCAAATGGTCTGAGCTTACATGTCTTTTCTTACACTGGTTATGTTATTAATGGCTACACATTTTATACCAAAGAACAAGATGATCAGACCACTATGCAAAATAGTGGAGTCACTCTCGTAGCTGAAGCGATGCATATCTCCAGTGCAAAAGATAAAAATCCAATATATGCAAATCTATCATATTTTGGGGTTATCGAGCGCATATGCGAGTTAGACTACACAATGTTTCGTGTTCCCATATTTGGTTGCAAGTGGGTCGATAATAATAATGGCGTTCGGATTGATGAGTCAGGATTCTTGCTTGTGGATTTTAATAGGGTGAGATATAAAGACGAGCCTTTCATTTTAGCGTCGCAAGCTCAACAAGTGTTTTATGTCACTGATCCTTCTGATGATAAATAGTCTGTTGTCCTATCGACCAATAAAATAAGTGATGATATCAATAATGATGAAGATGTTGGTAATGATCTTTTATTTGCAACATCACAACAACCACATGAAATTGATTCAACTGATGACGGTTTATATCTTAGAGATGATCATGATGAGGGAATTTGGATTAATCCATCGTTTCGTATTGTAAATGGACAAACAAATGTGAATCCCACCATGAAAAGAAAAAGGGCGTCTTAATGTACATATTTAATTGTTATATATAAGCCATGCATGTAATCTGAATTATTGTTCTATTCTGGTTTTATTGTTCTATTCTGGTTTTATTCTGGTTCTAATCGGAATTATTGTAATCTGAATTCTGGTTCTATTCTGGTTCTAATCTGAATTATTGTTCTATTCTGGTTCTATTCTGGTTCTAACCAGTGATTCAATTAGGACTTAAGTTTTTGGCTTTTGGATAGTTTGGTTGATGGGTGGGGGATAAGGGTCTTTGGTGAAGTGCATGTTTATGTAAATTTGGACAAACACAAAAATAACATACTGAGGCCTTTTACAATGCTTTTTAAAAAAAGCGTTATACAAGGTCCTTTTAAAAATAAAATAAAGAGACATTTTACAGCCCTCGTCTTAACAAGCGCTGTAAAAGACCCTTTTAAAAATGAAATAAAGATACATTTTACAGCGCTTACATTATAAAGCGCTGTAAAAGACTCTTGTAATTTAAAAGCGCTTACATTTCCGAAGTTCACTTAATTCAGATTCGAAACGAGGCCTTCCAAGTGGTGTCTGATGGAGACCGTTAATGTATTCAATAATAATTGGTGTCTGATGGAGACCTTTTACAGCGCTTATTGGGAAAAGCGCTGTATAAGACTCTTTGATAAATAAAATAAGTAGACCTTTTAAAAATTATGGCATAGTCTTTTTGTTAGTCATGAGGATTTTTTAAAATAAAGAGACCTTTTACAACACTTATTTGAATAAGCGTTGTAAAAGGCTTTAAAAATAATATTCATCAGATACCTAACATGACTTTCTCTAACTGGATTTTCTTCAAACACCTTGTACGCATCATGGGAATCCACAAAAACACATTGTTAACAAAAACATCAGACCCATTGTTAACAATAACATCAGACACATTGTTAACAAACCCATTTTTTGCAACATGGCAATGAACCTGAAGATCAAGTTACGATTTAAGCTTTGATAAAAATGGTGTTGAGGTGGAGATTGAATTGTGAAAGAGTAAGCTTTGATGTTTGCGAAGAAGATGCATAAAAGGACTTTGAGGTGGAGTTTGGTGAAGAGGAAGGGTGTTGAGGTGGAGTTTGACGAGATCAGTTACTACCATGTGGGTTTTGCAGAGCTTGTTTAAAAAATAACATAACAAAAAACAAAAATAACATAAAAAAACAATAAGGCCTTTTACAACACTTGTTTGAACAAGCGCTGTAAAAGGCTTTAAAAAAACATTCATATAACATAAAAATAAAGAGTCCTTTTACAGCGCTTGTTCTAATAAGCGCTGTAAAAGACACTTTTAAAAATAAAAGTAAAGACTCCTTTTACAGCGCTTATGCGTACAAGCGCTGTAAAAGGCTTTTAAAAAAAACATTATTTAACATACTAAAATAATGAGGTCTTTTACAACGCTTGTTCTAATAAGCGCTGTAAACGACACTTTTAAAAATAAAAGTAAAGAGTCCTTTTACAGCGCTTATGTGTACAAGCGCTGTAAAAGGCTTTTAAAAAAAACATTATTTAACATACTAAAACAATGAGGTCTTTTACAGCGCTTGTTGGAAAAAGCGCTGTAAAAGATCCTTTTAAAAAATTAAATAAGGATGCCTTTTAGAGCGCTTTTGTAACAAGCGCTGTAAAAGGTTTAGGCCTTTTAGAGCGCTCTTTGCAAAAGCGCTGTAAAAGGGTTATAAAAAAGCGTTGTAAAAGGGTTATATATATAACAGTAACCTCTTCAGTTTCCTCTTCATTATGTAAACTACACTATCATCTCCTTCATCGTTCTTCTCTTCTTTTGCAAACCCTATAATCCCGTCCATTACGAACTGTATTTCCACGATCATCTCCTTCATTTCGAACCTTATTTCCATCCAAGATAATTTCGAACCGTATATTTTCATTGAAATACATAACCCTCATTACGTATTTCTTCAAAACGTTTTTCTGTGAACCTTATTGCTGTGAAATTTCTGCGTTCGCTCTTTTCTTCGCAGTTCATCTTTCTTCGAACCATTATCCAGTTATTGATGTTATTTATTTTTTGTAATGATTAAAATGCATGTTGAGCTTGTTTAAAATATATATACTGATACATGTTGAGCTTGTTTAGAATAATGCATGATGCATGTTGAGCTTGTTGATGTTATACTAAACTGCATGTTGAACTTGTTGTAGTTAAATGGATACAAACAAATAAATAGAATGTCAAAATGAAGAAGTTGGCACCTCTAAGGCTTATGAAAATGAAGTCAAACATGGTGCAACTATAATGCAAAAGGTGATTAAAGCAAGGAGCAATGGCACCAAGTTTGAGGTTATACTATACTATACTCTGTTTGCTGTGTTTTTTTAGCTTTTTTTATAGCATGTACTTACTATATGAGTTTATTAGGTTGGGTGGAATGAGAGTGGTCAGCCAATTGACCCCAACAGCGCAATGTTTGTAAGTTACATTGGGGCTGTTGTTCGACAAAATATTCCAATTACGATTGATAATTGGAGAGATAAGGCGTTGAAAGATGCCAAAGATATAATATGGAATGATATTCAAGTAAATTTTTTGATCCAATCTTTTGTCATTTATAAATATTTTCATTGAAATACTTTACTTATAATTTTTTTCATTGCAGACGACTTTTGTCCTTGATGAGGGACAAAAGAGTTACGTTTTGAGAGTTGCTGGGAAAATCCATCGGGGATTTAGATCGCATCTCTCAAATTTCTATCTAAAAGATAGAGAAGGAAACACAACTGCTGAACCTCCAAAAATATATCAACATTATATATCAAATGATGAATGGAAAGCATTTGTTTCCAAACGTTCTGACCCCACGTTTGTCGTAAGTGATTAATTTATTAGCATTTGTGTGTTTTATTATTCATATTCGTAGCGTATTTTAAATTTTTACATAATTGCTATTTTTTATATAGAATATTAGTAAGGAAAATCGCGTGAGGGCAAGCAATCCGACGCACCCATACAGAAGATCACGTATGGGATATGCACGTCTAGACCAAAATCTTGTAAGTCAATGTAACATCAATAATGAGGGAATTTGTATTATAAACTATAGTTTCTAACTAATATTTTGTTTTAACGAATAGCGACAAGAGACCCAATCCTATCAACCGTTGGGTCGTCATATCTTGTGGAAGGAAGCTCGTGTAAATAAGGATGGAGTGGTTGATGACGAAAATATCCAAAAAGTAATAGAACTTTGTGTAAGTATATTATGTCTTTAATATTTTTCAATATTGTATTTATCACTTGAATACTTTTTAATATTGTATTTTAAAAATGCTAATGAACTTAACTATTTTAATGTTACATGTATTTTAGGAGACCATCGAACATAGTTCTGAAAATGAAGAGGGCAACAAGGCTAGTTGCAGGGACATTCTGGGCAAAGTTTTTAATGTTCCTGAATATTCCGGTCGAGTTAGGGGGAAGGGATTTGGCGTAACTCCCATAAGCTTTTTTCCTCAAGAGAAGCGCCAAAAACCTTCCAACGAGGAAGTATTAGAGAAGCTCAGAATCCTATCTGAGCAAGTGGCACTCTTAGTGACTATGAATAAAGACAAGCAACTTCCGGATCAGCTCCAACGTGAAATACAAATGGAGAGTGAAAGCGGGAGTTGCAACGTCGGTTTGAAAATTATTCCAGAGGTAATTAATTACTTTCTTGCTTATGTAATTACTTATGCATTAAACAATATTATATATTAACTATACTTATGTTTTAACTATTGATTTAGTGTGTCACTTTATGTTTCCTATACTTGTCCTCGCCCACTCATCGGAAGGTGGGAAAAGGAAAATTGTACAATACTTTGGGAGAAATATTGCACAATACTCTGATCCCTGCGGGCCATGTCAAAGTATCGCATACTGTTGCTTTCGAACCAACTGCACCGTTGCCGATACCGGACAACGACGGAGATATGCAGACATTGGGCGAAGCTATTGGTAGTTACGTGGCATGGCCCACGAACCTTGTTGCCCTCTTTAAAAGCCCTCCTAGAAACGAATCAGTTACGTCTCCCGAAAAGGTTTGTCACATTTATTGCCTAAGTTTAGTCAATTTTTTCAGATTCAATAAACTAACATTTAACCTCATTTTTGTAGGTCCAAATAAATAAACCACCCGCACATCCAAAAAAAAGCAGCAAACCTCAAAAATTGGAGGTTAATAGAGCTGCCAAATTACAAAGGCCGGAGGGCAATAAAGCTGCCAAACTTGCAGCAAGAAAAAAACTAGATCGGGGGAAATCAGTCGCTGTTGCTGCTGCTCCTAAAATAAGTCAGCCCCGCCTTGGTAAATACGGGGCGTGTCTTGACATCTTAGTAAAAAAGAACCTGTGCAGCAGCGACGATTCGCGCATGATACACATGAATAAAGATATATTCGGAGATGAGTATGATGAATTGCTCGAAAAGGAGCACGTATACGAACTTCTCGAACATAAGGAGCTCAGTGCTACTGTAATGTGCTTGTACATAAGGTAAAAAATACTTTTAATTGCATTTATTGGTAATTAATTAAATGTATTGGTAATTAATCTAGTTTAAAATTTTCATTGAAGGTTTTTGCATGAGAAGGTCGTGTGCACGAGGAAATTGTCAAATAAATACTCATTCTTGTCTCCGCATAAGATGTCCATGTGGAAACTCGATCCAGATAATGTAAGGAAATACATTATAGATATGTTTTTAGGAAATAAAGAAAAGGATAAATTGTTCTTCGCACCATATAATTCAGGGTACGTAATTTTATCTTTTTAATTGATGAGAATTTAATTAATTAGTTGTGTATAAACAAAATTGCTTAACCAATTTTTTTTTGTTGTAGGGCACATTGGGTGCTATTTGCAATCAATGCGTTCTTTGAAGTTATATACTATTTGGATCCCGTGCATGGCGATTACAACAAACACTCCGAAATAAAGACTATGTTCGACACGTAAGTAATATTCATTTGTTTTTGTTACACATATATATAAATAAGTGTTTGTTCATGCTTAAATAATTACATTTATTCATTCGATAGTGAATTAAAAGTTTTTCGAGCTCAAAGAGGTGCGACAGTGTCGAAGCAAAAGTCTAATAATATTACATGGATCTCAATAAAGTGCCCTCGTCAAACAAACAACATCGATTGTGGGTACTATGTATTGAGATTCATGAAGGAGATTGTTGACAAGAATAAAACTATTATCCCAGAAACGGTACGGTATTTTGATTATATGATTTTCATATATAAATTATCTATATATTTGATACTAACTTAATATAATATGTTCAATTTTTATATTGCAGTACTTTGAAAATTCCAGTCCGTCATATTCTGAGCAAGATCTGATGGAATTAAAGGAGGAATGGTGTAAGTATGTGCTTGAAATGAAAATTATATGATTTTCTGGGAAATAGCATGCTGCTGGGCAAGGGATCTGAATATTATATGGTACATAGTTATTATATGTATATGATCATAGGACAGTATATAAACATGCATATGAATATGTCGTAAATTAGGTTCAATGTATATTTAGTTACTTATGTTATAAATTACTGTGTTACAGGGTAATATATATGTATCATATTGTGTGAACTGATTATGTTTTAACTGATTCTGGTTCTGGTTTTGTTTCTGGTTCTGGTTGTGTTATAGGGTAATATACATGCATATGAATATGTTGTAAATTACTGATTATGGTTGTGTTGTGTTGTGTGAACTGGTTCAAACTAATTTTGGATAAAAAGATAAAAGACAGCACTTTATAAAAAAAATGCAATAAAAAGCTAAAAAGCGCTTTTAAAATATATACAAGGTTTAAAAAAAAAAATAACACCTTTAACAGTGTAACACCCCGTTTTTCAAAACGAGGGTGTATTTTTTTTTCAAAATAGAAATTAAAATACAACAGAGAAATAAAAAGGTAACACCTTCGGATACATAATTAAGTTCTTATAATTTACAAGCAGCGGAAGAAGTTCACAAAATATGTATTCAAAAGGTTTACATAACAAAAGTGGTACAATCTTCCAGTTTAAAATTTAAAAGCAACCCACAAGAAAGACATATGTTCTCTCTGTGTCAACCTAGTCTGATCATTCTATACATAACAAAAACTATACGCCTTGAGTAATCTCCACGCGCCCCGTGAGATTCTCCTAACGTAGCTCCAATCAAGCACTCCCATCCACATTCCCGTCCGGAGGGTACGAACCGGTAGGATCATCCTGATTCTCATCTGAGGGCAAAGCCCAGATTTCCACAATAGTTGTAAAGGGTCACCAACCGAAATTAACAGTTAACACATAACATTTAAGCTTTTCAATGCACAAATAACCTTTTCAACTTATCATGCATCTTAGAAGAGTTTTCCATATGCTAAAAGTTCATATCATGCTTGCCAAATAAAATTGAAATTAAAATAAAGTTCTCAATCCATCAAGAAATACATAACTAACCAAGACATTGATAAATCAATGAGCAATCTGTTATCTAACTCAAAATAAGAATTTCTACTAAGCCAGTCGATTTCCAAATCGATTTCCTGAAGGTTTTTAGTGAAATTTGAATTCTGGGCTTAATTCAATCGATTGGGCAATCAATTGACGGGATAGCTGAGCCACTGACTTAATGCCAATCGATTGGGCAATTGATTGGGCAATCGATTGACAGTCTAGCTGAGCCATTGACTTAATGCCAATCGATTGGGAAATCGATTTCCCTGCATATTCTTCCAAAAATACATAAACTAACTCAATCACATTCATACACAAATCCACATCTTAACACTTAGCATTTTCAACACAATCACCATGTCAACTTGAGTTTCGAAATCGTTTTACAATCTAACATACTATCACACAATTCCAAAATATAACTCTTTGTAAAATCAACACAATCACAATTTGAATCAAACACACTTACACATAGTTTCACAACAAAACACTTAGCACTTATAACAAAATCACAATGACATCTCAAGTTCAAACACTCAATCATAAACTTGAATCAACACACTTACACACAATTTCAAAACATACCGTTTAACGGTTTCAACGCAATACCCACATAGACAAGATGAACCAACAAATCACATGACATCACCTTGACTCGACAATCCCAATACGGACAAGATGAACCAACAAATCACATGGCATCACCTTGACTCGACAATCCCAACACAGACAAAATGAACCAACAAATCACATAGCATCACTTTGACTTGGCAATCCCAACGCATACAAGATGAACCAACAAATCACATGGCATCACCTTGGCGCGACAATCTCAACACAGACAAAATGAACCAACAAATCACATGGCATCACTTTGACTTGACAATCCCAACGCATACAAGATGAACCAACAAATCACATGGCATCACCTTGGAGCGACAATCTCAACACAGACAAGATGAACCAACAAATCACATGGCATCACCTTGACTCGACAATTCATTTCTTCACAAAATCATTTTCACGACAACATTAAGTAAACGCAGATATTAAGAGATTCCCCATTCTTAATACTCATTTAACTTAATGATTTTCACAAACAAACACACGTTAAGCAAACATAAATATTAAGAGATTCCCCATTCTTAATACTCTTTTAACTCCAACGATTTTCAAAAACAAACATTAAGTAACCAAGACATTAAGAGATTCCCCATTCTTAACGCTCAATTAACTTAAACGATTTTCAAACAACATTAAGTAACTAAGACATTAAGAGATTCCCCATTCTTAACGCCCAGTTAACTTAAACGATTTTCAAAACAACATTAAGTAAACAAGACATTAAGAGATTCCCCATTCTTAATTCTCATTTAACTTAAACGATTTTCACAAACTCACATTAAGTAAACAAGACATTAAGAGATTCCCCATTCTTAATACTCGTTTAACTTAATGGTTTTCAGATTCCACACAAAACCAACTTTCACATTCAATCCATACTTCACTCCAAATCATTTTCCACACAAACCACACAAAACAAACTCAAACATACTTTCACATTCAATCCATACTTCATTCCAAATCATTTTCCATACAAACCACACATAACAAACTCAAGTTTCATCAGTTATCAATTTAGAACACGTCAAAACAACGAACACAAATCAACACAATCCATCACTCAAACACAACAAGTTTCATATACTCAAAATCATACATAAATGGGTTTAAAATTCATTCTCCACAAAACATTACTTTAACCCTAACCAAATTCTTTTCCACACAACCACAAGTAAGTCCCTAAATGCAAACTAAAAGTTTGGAAGGAGCCCTTACCTTCACGTTAGCTGTAACGTGCAATTACAGCACGGCGAGCAAATCCGGTAAAATCTCCGCTCGCAACGCCGCTTCCAAAGTTGGTCCCCTAGAACATTAGCGTGGTAGTGAGCAACTTTCCCTTCTATCTCTTCGCGAAACGAAGCTTAGATCTAGATGAAACGGAGAGATTTGAGTTTGAATCCCTAATACCGTTTTTCTTCATTTTCGAAACAACGAGGAAGTATGAAGCTGAGAAAACCTTGCTCTCTTACCCACTAATCATTGGGTTTCTATTCTTGAAGCCAAAGAACGAAAAAGGAAGCAAAACCAACGAATGAAGAAAAAGGGAGAATGAGGTTTCTCGTGCGCAGAGGAAGAAGAAGGCATATGTTTTCTTTCTTGTTTCCTTTTCTTTCCTTTTTCCTTTCTTTTTCATTTTCCTTTCTTTTTCCTTTTCTCCTATTTCCCTCCAACCATATATATATATATATATATATATATATATATATTACTTACAATATATACATATATATATTTATATATTAATATATTATAATTAAAACCAAACCAACAAATATCTAACAACTCTTACACCCATCATTTCATTCCCATCTTAATCTAATTTGATAAAAATATCTACTCTCATCGCAGCTCAATTGTCAAATACAATATTCAGCAACCTGAGATATTTTGAACAAAACCGCCCAGAATTAAATTCTTCGAAACTTAAATAAATTATTCTTCGACAAATAATTTTAATCCAATTTCCAAAAATATATTTTCGGCCTTTAACTCACTAAATACCGAAAACTGGGTTAAAAGCCTAAGCAATTTAACACAAAATACCCTAAAATTGTATAACTTAGGATTTAAAATTACAGGTCTTACAAACAGCGCTTTCTATAATAAGCGCTGTAAAAGACATACCAAAATATGAATTATGGGTATGCCTTTTACAGCGCTTGTAATAAAAAGCGCTGTGAAAGGTACCCCAAATATATGAATTATGGGTATGCCTTTTACAGCGCTTGTTATAAAAAGCGCTGTAAAAGGTACCCCAAATATATGAATTATGGGTATGCCTTTTACAGCGCTTGTTATAAAAAGCGCTGTAAAAGGTACCCCAAATATATGAATTATGGGTATGCCTTTTACAGCGCCTGTTTTAACAAGCGCTGTAAAAGGTACCCCAAATATATGAATTATGGGTATGCCTTTTACAACGCTTGTTATAAAAAGCGCTGTAAAAGGTACCCCAAATATATGAATTATGGGTATGCTTTTTCCAGCGCTTTTTATGAAAAGTGCTATAAAAGGTACACCAGATATATGAAATATGGGTATGCCTTTTACAGCGCTTTTTGTAATAAGCGCTGTAAAAGGTGCATAATAAGCGCGCGTTATAAAAGGTGCCTTTTACAGCGCTTTTTTAGAAGCGCTGTTGTATCTTTTACAACGCTCGAATCCACAACACTTTTTTTTTTTTGAAAAAGCGCTGTAGAATGCTTAAAAAAAGCGTTGTAAAAGGCTAATTTTGGCGTAGTGATTATTTACTTTATCATGAACATTAAATAGAAATGCAGAAGTGAGTTTTCTTTTGCTAGAAAATAATTGAATCGAAATTTCTGAATTTCACCCAAAGAGAATTTAATTTATTTTAGAGCGTGAATGAACATTGATCTAACAATTGGAAGATTAAATTTACAAATAAATAAATAAATAATATTTTAGTAAACTGCATTATGTTCTTTTACAAAAAAAAAATATCAAGTCATTTTATGGCACATCTTTTATTTATTATATGATAAACCAATCCTAAGAAAAAAAAATTGCAGTCATTTTTAAAAGAAAACATATTTTTAAATAATATTTTGGATCAAAATAGGCGACATTACGAAGAGCACCCTATATCTAGACTTCATATGCATTCCCTTGTTGTTGACCTTGAGAGTCTTCAAATAGTTCCTTGTTTATTTTTGTAACCCGAACACGTTGTTTATAGCACTTCTCAATAATTAGTCATCTCTTCATCCAAGCATTTGGCAATGGTAGAGCTGGTAAATTTTATGATTTTAATGGGAAGCCCTATAATGATACTTAAGACTTCTCCATCCTCATTAGCATTTGTACACCTCAAGATATTGATGAATAAAACATCTAGGGTAATGAGTTGAACGAGGTTGAAGTAGTTTGTCCATCCAATACTTGCAAAATCTTCAAAGAAATCAAATCCTTTCTCAACAAGATTAGTGAAGTCTATTTGCAAATCATTGAGAACATCCAATTGGTCCACATTGCATGCCTTTGTGGGGGAAAATGTAGGATGAGCAAAAGTAAAACTTGAAATGAAATTTTAAGCCATTTTAAAATTAGGGAGAGTTTCAAAGAGGTTTCGAGCAAGGGTTTGAAAGGATTTTAAGTTTCTAAAGTACGTGAAAATACGTGAGTAAGTTGAGTGTTGGTATTTTTTTATAAACATTTACATTTCTAAAAGTGAAAAGCAATAACCACCATGCACGGATTAAGAAACAAAAGACAATGCGTGTTAGAACATCGCATAACCACACATAACTTCTAAGAAAATTGTTCATTTAATGAATACATTGAATTTTAATCGACCACAAGTAGAAGCATACAAAGATTCCCACATCACTCGTTTATAAATTGAATGTTTAAACTTTTCTTTATAAAATTATATCTAGTTTTAGCAAGGGGTTTGTAAAAGTATCTATCTACTGATGATCAATGTCAACAAACTTAATATCTAAAATACCTTTCTAAACATAATCTATTATAAAGTGATGTTTAATATCTATAAGGGTTTCCCTTGAATATAAATTAGGATTTTTTATTAAACATATAACATAAGTATTATCATTGAAGATAGGAATATTACTCTCATACATTTTGTAGTCTTTTAGTTGATGTTTCATCCAACATTAGTTGAGCGCTGGAGCTGGCTCCTGGAGTATATTTTGCTTTTAAAGTAGATAAAACAATAGTTCTTTTTCTTTTGTTTACTCGAGATATCAAATTCTCAACAAAGAATGTATAAATTCCACTACTGCTTCTTCATTCTAGCTTATCCTTAGAGCTGGCAGCTGAAGTATATTTTGCTTTTAAAGTAGATAAAACAATAGTTCTTATTCTTTTGTTTACATGAGATATCAAATTCTCAGCAAGGAATGTACAACTTCCACTACTGTTTTTTCTTTCTAGCTTATGTTTGGTGTAGTCATCATCTCAGAAACCTACTAATTTGTACTCAGGTGATGGCTTATAACACATACCAAAATTAGTAGTGCCCTTCAAATTTCTAAAGATCTTTTTAATAATAGTTAAACAAGATTATTTAGGGTCAAATTGAAATCTTGAATACACTAAACATAACACCGATTCTAGAAGAAGTTAAGTAAGGGAGTGAACCAATCATTTCTCTGTATACCTTTTTAACTAATTATTCCTTATTAAGAGAACTTGTGGGATGCATAGGTGTAAGCATGAGCTTGCATTCATCCATGTTAATTTTCTTAAGAAGTTCATTGTATATTTGGTCTCATGAATGTATACTTCTTCTGAGCTTGGATGAATTTAGATTCCAAGGAAAAATTGAAGTTCTTCCATCATACTCTTCTTAATTTCATTATGCATTAACTTTAAAAACACTTCACATGGCTTAGCATTAGTAGAACCAAAAATTATATCAACAAAGTTATTGCCAAGATACTCTATATATTTTAAAATATAACATACACAACCAAATTGATGAAAATCAGAAATGTTGAATTTCATTCCTCTCCTTAGTTCATAAGGAGTTTTATTTATAATAGGTCTTATATAGATTCTAGTCTAAATATAACATGTAGTGTTCAATATCTCTTTCCAAAACTGATTTGCATCATTTATTTATGAAACATGGTGCATGCCATCTCTTGTAGAAATCTATTTTTCCTTTCTACAAAACCATTTTGCTAGGGTTTTTTAAGGGAATAAAGTTTATAACAAGTTCAAGTTCATACATTTTACCACCCACAAAGGGAGTCCTTATAGGACCAAATAAATCAATGAGCAAATGTTCAAGTGATCTAGAAATTGAAACAACATTCTTTGAAGAAAATGATGATTTTGTTAGTTTCCTTTTTTGACATGTCTCACCAAGAACATCTTATTCATAATTTTAAGCTTTGGCAATCCTCTTACTAGGTTGAGCTTATTCAACTTTGAGATTAATCTCAAGTTGGCATGTCCTAACCTTTTGTGTCAGATCAGTTTTGCTTTATTTACTAACATTAGACACTTTACTTCTTGTTTTCCTAAATCTAATAAATTCATTTTGTAAATATGGGTTTCTCTATAGCCAGTAAATAGTATAGATCCATTTGTTTAACTACTTGGCTTGCAGGACTTTTGATTGAAGACAAAATCATTATCACTACCACTTAACTTTCAGCCTTGGTACCCATTGAATGAGCAAAAACACGAAAATGGGAGTTGAATTATGTTTTGCCATATTAAAATCTTATTTTCAAAAATTTGGTTTGAGATACTAGAGCAAATATAATAGAATAGATGCAACAATAAAAAAAAGTATGAGGGCAGAGGGAAAAACACCAAGATTTATATTGGTTCACTAATAACATGACAGCTATGTCCAATCCCTTCATACATATGAATTTATCCACTAATTCAGAATCTGAATTACAACACATGTCCCACCAAGTCAAGTCTTTTCAACTTCCAACATGAAAGCCTATTATCATTAAGGCAAAAATAGCCTATATTGAATTAAGTTACAAAAGGGTGAAATTGGTTCTATTTTGACAATACAACAGCGCACTAAGCACTAAATAATATAAAGTTGAACGAGTGCCTTTTCTAAAATTGAAACCTTGAATTTTGAATACTTCGATAATTTTGAGTTTGTAAGATTTTCTAAGTTGTTGTGAATTATTCTTTAGAATTGACCGCTTCATACAACATGAATTTAGGTTTCAATACATTCCCAATAATGTTCTTAGCCTATCTTTCTTGCAAGAGTTTAATAGAGATATTCACAAAAAAATTAACCTTGATAAATACAGTTTGGGAATAAATTCATTGAAGCTTGATTAATTCGAAAATGAATCTTCAACCAAATCTTTTTGAATAAATATGTTCAAGAATGTACAATTAGCGCATGGAAATAATTCTACTTGAATCTTCTAAGCGTATCTTCCTTGCGTGAGGTCAATAAAGATCTTCATATAAAATACATTTTGATAGATACGGTTTAGGAATATGATCGTTGAAGCTTGATTAATTCCAAAATAAATCTTCAACCAAATCTTCTAGAATAATTATGTGTAAGAAAGTCTAGATAACACTTGAAAATAATTCTCCTTAAATGTTCCTGCATACACTTGTTTCAGAGCCACAAGAACATATCATAATCTTTTCTTGGACCTTCAAAATCATGAAACAATTTAGTTTTGATCATATCATTGACTATCCATCAGAGTCATTGACTTTCTTCATTAGAATATAACGCGATCATCAAAGTTAGATGTTGTGTTGCTTGGTTTAGATAATCAAAGGTCGAACTTCATAACTTAGAATTAGTGGAATAGGTAACCTCACTTTGTTGCATCTTTAAAGCATGCTGCTTATCAAAGGAAACATCATAGAACAAGTTGCAATCTTCAGAGCGAGCAAAAAATGTGCTTAAAAGGCAACTCAAATAGAATATTCAAAGTTATTGTAGTAGTTGCTTCAAACTTCAGAGGCACGCTTCCGTCTTCAAAAGCAAACACACATAAGCTTTAGAGGAACATTAGGTATAGGCTTTATAGGAAAATGCAATCACATCACAACGAGTGTAATAACCAGAGTTTGAATGTTGCATTAATTTCCTTTAACTTCAATTGACTTTGACGTATTCCTCTGATACAGTTCCCTCAGTTCCCTCAGTTTCCTAGTTTTATTTATTGCACAGTCAATAAAATCATTAGTGCAATAAATTGTTATCACAAAGTACATTTGTTATAATCAAAATATGATTAATGAATAATTTCTAGATCCAACCCCGTTCCATCAACCATTATACTTTTCTTCTTTCCTCCGAAGTCTTTCCTTTAAGGGTTTCCCTTTTCAATCTTAGCACATTATGATTTGAAGTGTTACATTCATAACATGTGATTTGCTTCTTTTCTAGGAAATTATTTCTTCCTATTGTTCCACAATCACCAAAATTTCTTTAAGATGAGAGATAGTTCTTCCTCATCTGAGTTTTTACTTTGATCATTTGGTTCACTTTCCTATGAATCCTCGTTAGCCTACAAAGCCTCGAAATTTGTTTTCTTTCCTTTGGATTTTGGAGCAAGAGATTTTGACTTCTTATTTGGTTCATCTTCAACTAGTTCAATCACAAGAGATCTAAGTGAATGCATTAATGCTTCCAAATGCAGTTTGTTAAGGTCTTTAGCCACTTGAATTGCTTTTACGTTTGGTCTCCACTTGCTAGGTAGACTTTTGAGAATCTTCTTGGCATAATTAGTTGTAGTGTAAGTCTTTTGGACAAAGTTTATACTTCCTAAAAGCATATTTGCTTTAGCTTCCTACACTTGTTTACTCCCTTCATAGTTGAGGACTTAAGCGTGAAAAAATATTTTTTCAATTTTTTAATGCAGCACTTGTTGAATTGTGTTTTTAAGGTGGTCTAAGTCCTACTAGAGATAAAGATGATTCAAAGCATTACCTAAAAAATATATTTTCTTTTAAAAACGATTATAATTTCTTTTTTTCCTTACGAGTAGTTCATCGTGTAATAAATAAAAGAAGCGTCAGAAAATGACTTGATATATTTTTTCTGGTAAAAGAACGTAATGCAATTTACTAAAATGTTATTTATTTATTTATTTACATATTTAATCTTCAATTGTTAGGTCGACATTCATTTACGCTCTAAAATAAATTAAATTTTCTTTAGGTGAAATTCAAGATAAACAAGGTTGACTAAAATAAAGTACGATTTAATTATTTTCTAACGAAAGAAAATTCATTTCTACATTTCTATTTACAGTTAACAATGACAAGTAATAAACTTTAAAATGTATCACATCGGTTCTATTAATACAAAATATTATTTTTAAATAAAAGTTTCATGTTCCCACGCGTGTGCACCAAACAAGTATGATTAATGCAACTATTTGAGATCATTAGTACCTAAATATCAGTGTAACGAGTCAGTTCATCCCACGACAAAAATTAAACGAAATAATAATTAATAGTAATAAAATATAAATATAACATATTTTTGTAATAAAATATTTAAAGAAATTGATTTTTTAATAATTCACAAAGATGTATCAAAAGTCATAAAACATATCTAAATAAATCAAGTATCAACTTACCTTAGAGCAAATAATTATTTCAAAATAAAAATAACAATAAAATGCATGCAAGTTATGCATGTTCCCAAAAGTATATGACCTGGATATAACCAGCCACTAAGTCGTCTACACAAAAGTCACTCATACAAATGGTAATATTAAACCGGCTACTAAGGCATCCACAAAGATGCATATGATATGTCATGAAATGATAATGATGTTCAAAATGATAAAATGTTCAAAACACAAATCACTGACCATTTAGGCAACAACAAAGATACAAGGTTCATAATAAAAATAACCAACCAATAAGGCAACCACAAAAATAACAATGTTCAACACACAAATCACCAACCACTTAGCAACCACAAAGAGAACAATGCTCCAAAGACAAATCATTAGCCACTTAGGCAAACACAAAAATAAAATATTCAAGATTAAGTTTTAATCACATATGACATCAAATTTATATTTTCATGGGTGCTCGAAATCAAGAATCAGTCATTTTGCTATCCCAAATATAGAACACACATACATGTGAATCAATGTCTCAAAATCACAACTTTCATTTTATAAACTATAAAATTGGATTAGCAACATGTTATTGACAAATATTAAAACCACTAATTTAAAATCTAGCTTAACTTTGTATGAAAAAAAGTGCTTACCTTAGGTGCTTTACTTCCTAGCAACACGTTTTAAGCCCCACAAATCAAAGAACAAGACAAATGTTCAAATTTTACTTGAGATGGTATTAAAAGAACAAAGAAAATTGTAATTGAACTTGGGATGATGATGGTGTGAAAAAAAGGAAAGAGACTATGTTTCAGTCTCTTTTGTTTGTGATGGAAAATTTGATAACTTAGAAGAAAACAAAAATAGGTATTAGAATAGAATATGAAGGTGGATAGGCTACCTTTTAATAGTTATGACACCAAAGGTTGCCTATAATTCTTTTTGTTATGACACCAAAGGTTTTCCAATAGTTATGACACCAAAGGTTGCCTATAATTCTTTTTGTAGATAATTAAAATAAAATTATAATCTTGGTTTACAAGAAAGGGAGGCATGAGATATAACAAAAGAAGAGAGTGTTTTTTTTGTCCTCTCTTAATTGTACAAAAAAGATAAGATCCATAGTTAAATTTATAACCTCTCAAAAATGAATTAAAGGTGTTAAGAATGAGGAAATGTACATTATCTCATCTCTTAACTGGTACATAAAGGCTATATTATGTCAAGACAACACTATGAATTGTCATAAAATTTTGTCATCAAAGAGAGTAAATGGAATGAGGTAGTCCTATTTTTTTATACTAAAGATGTATGTACCGAAAATATTTTCAAGCAAGATCAGTCATGCATGAGAGTTGAGTCTCAATAACTCTACTATCTCCTAAATCGAATACTTATTTGATCCAAAATAAAACTAACACACAATACAACTTCTCTAAATTTTAATTTAATTAAAACAAACAAATCACTGCAGCTCATCCATAACAAAATCAATCAAGCAAGACAAAAAATATCGCTGCAGCTCACACATAACAAAATAAAACCAACATATCTTACAAATTAATTCCATGATTATAAAAATTAATCAAATAAATAAAATACACAATATTCCATTTAAAAAATAAGCACGCCATAAATCGTCCTCATAAAATTGTCATGCCAAAACAGTTAAATAAAAACAAATGTTTAATTATTCAGAAAACGTATAGGGTGATAAAATTTAATTATTTTTACACTAATAGTAAATTATTAGTTAAATCATAAATTAAGACAATTACTAAAAGACACATATGTAATATATAGATGAAAATATTGGGTGTTACAGATTTATTGCTCATCAGTTACTCTTAGGGTTATTAAATGAGGTTTCACTGGAGTTATGTCGTTTCTCGATAAGTTGATCTATTCTAAGTGTGGTTTTGTATATGTTTGAACATGCTATGTGATACTTAAATAGTTGTGTATGTTAGAGATAAGATAATGGTGATTGGCCTTGAATAAAGAATCCATGGACGATTGCATTAGAACGAGACATGGTGAGAATAACATAATATGTGAGAAAGTATTGAGATCTGAATTATAAAGAATAGATATGAATATTAGACTTTTTAAATGAGATTTATAGTGTTAGTTCTTAGGGTACATTGACCATGACTTCAAGTATGAAAGATCACATAGACTTGCATTAGGATTGTGTGAAGTTCGTTGTTCGTGTATGGACGCATGAGGTTGATTACTAACTAAAAATTGTGACACCACATTTTTCCATTTTTCTCGAGACTTAATTGAATTTTATAACCAAAGATAGTGTTGTATTTGTAGGACCGTTTGAACAACTTTCTGTGTTGAGTCAGAGGAGCTTTTGAATCCAGAAGAACTCCTAATGAAATTTACTTGCTAAACAAGAAAGCTAAGAATAGAGTTTGTTAGGAAATTCGCAACGAAACACAAATTCTCTAAGCAAAATTTAGTGGAACCCGTGTGTCATGCAAGGCCCCGTGACAAAACACTAGCGAATTTGACATATTCAACAACTATAAATATGTGGGTGTTGTTTTAGAAAAATACTTTTGAAAAATAATAATGCCACCGATTAAAATTACTGGGTGGAGTCGCGGACTAGGTCGCTCTCTTTAAGACGTTTCGAGGCACTGCCCAAATTGTGCAAGGCAGGCTATCAACCACGAAGTCCCCAGGATAAAACAGCCCAGTGTAAGGATTTCTACTGCACTGTAGAAAACCGATCTAGAATTACACCCTCTGTATGGCAGTCGTACGACTGACACTCGTAATATAGCACTAAGGCTACTCGTAATATAGCACTAAGGCTACTCAAGAAAATAGAAGAAGAAGAAGAAGAAGAGAGTAAGGGGGAGAAGTGAGAAAAGCCTCAGATACGGAGAGCTTTTGGTGTGCTTTTCCAACTGAGGTGAACTCTCTATTTATAGAGGAGTTCAACAACTGGATCTGAGAAAAAGGGGGATCCAAGAAGCACGAAGTCCATCAGCTGGCTACTAGAAGAGTGCCTCAGAAATAGGAAACGTGATTTGACCGGACAACAATTAAAACGTGGGAAAGACTCAGGTTTAGGGTTTTGACCGAACAACAATTAAAACGTGGGAAAGACTCAGGTTTAGGTTTAGGGAACGTTGATATTGACTTTGTGATGGCAGTTTCGTAATTAATGCAACTTGTGACATAAAATAGCCAAGCTAAGCCAAGTCGGCCGGACGGCGGCGCGTGTATGTGGTGGTCCAATTGCTTGCGTTCTCCCTCCTTCACAAAATTGTGGTGCCCCTTGGGTCCCAACCCAAGTGTGAAACTTTCACCTTATAAAGGCTATTAATGAGTGTGTTCCCTCCTATGTGGGACTTCTTATTTTTCAATTCACAACATTAAAAGCCATCATCAATGTCATTTATCTTCCATCATTTCCAACAGTGGGTTTCCTCATCATTTTCATCCACTCTCCCCTTGTCGTTAACTTGTCCAAACATGACATGAAACCTCTCACAACTATTCTCACCATATTCAACCTGTTTTGTCGGTACTAACTTAGAGAGTCAACTCTACTTTGTGTAGTAGAAGTTCTAGCACAAGTTGGGGCTTCAATTTTGACATTTGCATATCGTTTAGGTGATTAATTTTTTTTAAATACATTTTGTTCTCAATATTTATTCCTTTAAGTGTCACTTTTAGCAGTGTCATTACTCCGATATGTTGTTTTATGGTCATGTCAAAATGTATGTTGTTCCAACATAGGTAGGGCTATCGTCAACTTCCCGTAGATATTTTTGCGTATTAGGGGGAAGTGGTAAGAATGCTTAACATAATCCCTATATATCTCAATATCTTTAGGTTGTTAGTGTGTTTTTGTCTGAGGTGATAGAGTGACGTTTGGATGTGTTAGTTGTGTTGGTTATATGAGTGTGTGTACTCTTGGACACTCATAGGAGCGTAAGAGTATTATTAGTGGTTGCTAGTATCTGTTAGAGGCGTGTTTCTCATTCTTTTTCTCATATTAAAGCTGGGCAAGAATATAAGCTTACTAGTAGTGTTAGAGTAAAATTATATTTTAGTCGTATGAAGTTCCAATGACTTTATAATAAATGAGTAGTTGAAGACACTAACGCTCATTTAGTGACTCGTAGGAGTGACATTTGTTAGAACCAAGTTAGTTTGAAGAACTATGACCCTTACTTATTTTGATGATAACAAAATTATTTTGTGGGAACAATTTAAAGCACTAACGTTCTGATTAAATGCGTAAGTCCAAAATCAAATGGATTTTATACGATCTTACTATACATCCTCTGATGATTGGACTAATATAAAGGACACCAATACTTCACTTTTAATTCCTAATGTTAGTCTAGTGAGCGTGCTCTAAAACACGGCTTTGGTAATTATGGCAAATACAACCAATGCTCTAATTCATTTGATTTTGATGACTAAACACACATTTGATAGTATGCCTCTAATAATCGCGTCAAGAATCTGATCGTCTAACTCTAGTCAATAATGTATGCTCTGTTGGAAGACAATACTCCAATGAAAGTCAATGATCATCCGAAGAAGACAAAGTTTTTGCACATCCTCTAATAAACACCTTGAATATGTTATTTATCTTAAGGTCTATGAGACATGCTCAGATCATCGTATCATCTTCTCTTTTTGTCTTCATACCAAGATACAAGGAATCCATTTCAAGAATAAGTTTTTAATGGCGAATCAATCTGGAAAGATTTTATATGAAAACTCATCATACAAGTTGATTTTTTATAAATAACTCGACAATTTATGGGTAAACGTCAAAATAAATTATAAGAAGATACCGAAAAACCTAAATTTGAAATTCTGTCAAGGAACATTACCATAAACTAAAAAACCAATCAGTGGATAATATAGTCACTTTTTACACGGTCGTTTTGGCGTTGGTTTCGCTCAAATCAGACTTACGGTGAAGGAGAACAATGCAAAATAACGAATTCTACAAACGGAGAAGTCGTGTATTTTAAAGAGAAATTAGGATTGTTAAAAATCTGAAAAATTATGCTTAATTAACTAAATAAATATATAAAACAACATACTGAAATTTGGACGAAAATGAAGAAAATTTTCTAAGATAGTTATCGATTGCCGATGTCAATTTTCTTCTAATTTTGTTCCAATTCCACCTAGGAGCTGCCATGCCGATAACTTTCTATTCCTCCATTTTTTTGTTTTGTTTTATTCTTTAATTTGGTTTTACTTGGACTTGACCCATGAAACACATTTTAAATTTTTTTAATAAAACCAACAATTACCAAAGTTATTTTTTCAACATTTTTTTAACAAAATTTAATTATTAATTTTTCGAAACTAATACTTGATAAATTAGAGTAATTAAAATAATTAACCTTTAAAAAACTACATATTATTAACAACTCAAACTCTCATATTCAAATTAATCACTATAATTATACTTATTTTTCAAAATACTCACGTTATAATAATATATCGTTAGAGATTAGTCAAAATTATAAAATATTTCAAGCACACTCAAAGTCTAAATTAGTTTCAAAGTCTTATACACAAGATTCATTTATATAACTCGTACCATAGTCTAAGATACTTACCAATAAACTTATTTATTTTCAGCAAGTTACTTAGAAGATCAAACCTATTTAATTAAATATTTAATTTATGTACACACCCCCATACCAATTCAGTCACATGAAACAATTGTTAGCATTTGACATTGATGTCACATATGACTTATAATGACTCAAAATTACGTAATTGAAGAATATGGTTTTTAACAATTTCAAAAAAAGAATTAATAGGTATTTTTAACAATAATAACAACGGGTTATTGTTGCCTCTTTTATTGACGATGAGTCGTCGGGGTAGCTAGTCTCTCATACTCATGTAGTCAACTACTTAAGGAACTATAATTGCAGTCATTCAAATTCAAACATGGATAATTAAAAGTATTTTTAACGTGGTTTAGGAGTGCGAAGATGATGCCACAACTCATACTCCTTACTTCAAGTTAAAAATTCACTTAATTACACATTTCCAATAATGTACTTGTAATTTACAACAAGTTACAACAACAAAAGAAATGACACTAACATCAATATATAATCAATAATTCGATTGAAGAAATATAAAACAACTCTACTTTTAAATGATCTGGACTACTCTAACTCTATACACTAATTCTAAAAAATTATAATAGTTGAAACACAAACAATTTCATATTTACATAATCATATACATGCACATAACTAATATAATTGGCATCATGATATAGAATATCCTCATAGCAATCCAATAACTAAAAATTTATCATAATTAATTTATTAATTAACTTTTCTTTTAATCAATCTTTATCATTTAACAAAGATTGAAACATATTTTTCAATTAGCAGGTAAAGTAAGCAACTATTTTTACTCGAAGTTAATATAACAATCATAAAACTAAAATAAATCTCGTAGTACACAAATTATTTTAGTGGTTAATCAATACTCTAAAATTTTATTTCAAACACTTAAATTATTTTAAAATGTTCACTAATCTTTTAATACCATAAAATAATTTTTCTTCGT